>JBCFXI010002530.1:0-21080 GCA_038496175.1 Ampulex compressa | reverse complement strand
CCTGTCGAGACTCGCCGTACAGCCCGCCTTGGTGTGCCCGAAGGCCCAGCACTTGTAGCACTGCATGGGCCTGGGCGGTGCGAGGGTGATCCGCGCCGATGTCCAACCGACGCAGACACGACCCTTCTTCTCGAGGCGGAGCGCCGCCTCGAGGGAGCAAGATACCCAAACGGCGCACAGCCCGTTGGTCTGGGCTCGGATCTCGCCGATTCGCACCTCCTCCGTTCCGCACCCGGCGGTGGCGGCGATCGCGCGCGCGACCTCCTCCGACGTGACCGAGTCGTCGAAACCTGCGACGCGCAGGTCCGCCCTCACGGTCGGAGTGGTGACCGCCGCCTTCTCCCCGAGTACTTCCCGCAGCCTGGCGCACAGCTCGCCGGCCTGCTCCTTACCGGCGGGGCCCGGGAGCTCTATCATCGTCCCGCCATTGCGCGCCTTGCGCAGGCGGGGGCTCACGATGCCCATGCCGCGGATGTCGATCCTTCCCTTGGCTTCCGACAGAAGCTGAGGGTAGGACGGGCCGTCCTCCCTCCGGGTGATCAACACCGCCGCCGTCCTAGGCAGTCGCCGGCGCCCGGCGGCGGTGGGGGGCCGGCGGGCCCCCCCTTGCGACACGGGCGCGGACCGCGAGGCCGCGGTTCGCGGCGCCCGGCGCGGATCCCCGCCGGCGGGGACCGACGTCGTCGGGGTGGTGGTGGTCCTCTTCTTTTTCTTCTCTTTCTTCGCCCCCTGGCTCTTCCTCTTCGTCCCCTTGCCGTCGTGGTCCTCTTCCTGCCGCCTCCCCTTCTTCCTCCGGACCACCGTCCACTCAGCTTCCTTCTTCTCTGCCGGTGCCGTGGGGGGCGGTGGGCCCCTCCCGGGGGCAGCGCGCACGGCCCCGCGCGCCCTCGCCGCGTCGGCGTACGTCCCGACAGCGGCGTTGGGGGCGGTGGGCGTGGGGCCGGCAGGCGCCCCGCGTCCACGCTCGGCCACCAGGCCGGTGACCGTCGCGGTCAGTGCGCTCAACTGCCGCAGCACAGCCTCGAGGCGCGCGTCCCCCGCGGCCGGACCGGGAGCCGGTACCTTGGCTCGAGGGGGGACGGCCGTAACGGTGGCAGGGTTAGGGGGAAGGGCACCTCCCCCCCTCCCCTCCCGGGCAGGACGAGTCGTGCCACTCGTCGTCCGCGCGCCGGTAGGCGTCTTCGCCGCCTCACGGGTGGCCCCCTCCAGGGCGGCCACCTTCCTCTCCAGAGCGCCGATGCTGCCCCGGAGGTCGCGTATAGTTACGCGCGCTCTCTCGAGCTCCTCCTGCCGGGCGGCCCCCTGCTCCTCGGCCGCGCGGAGGCGTGCGGCCAGCTCGTCGGTCCTCCGACGAGCTACGGGGGAGGCGCGCTGACCATCGGCGCGCTTCCTCAGCGCCTCCGTGGCCCAGCGGACCTCGTCCAGGGTCCGCTTGAGCGCACCGCTGCGCTTGCCACCCAGGGCCCTGCAGCTGGCTCGCTGCTCATCGGCCCTGGATACCGCCTTCAATATGGCGGACGCAATCTCGGCGTCGGGGACTCCGGAGAAGTCCCTCCTGGCCGACTCGTGCGGAGGGGAGCCCGGAGTGTCCACGGGCTCCCTCCCTCCAGCAGCCGCGTTCCGCCTCCTTTCCGCGGGCGACGGGGGGAGCGAGGGCATCGGCGCCAGGAGCGACGGAGACGCGCCACGCCTCTCGCCCTCGCAGCCCTCGCTGTAGGAGAAACGGGTCTCGTCCGAGGACGAGACCACGATCACCTTCCTCCGTGATCGGGTCCCCCGCCCAGCTGCCCTGGTTCTACGACCCTGCTCCGATCCCGAGTCGCACGCCCCTCCGGTTGACTCTCCTGGAGAAGAGGGCGTGCTCAACGCCCTCTTTCCCCTTCTACTCTCCCTCAAGTAGCGCGGGAGCGGGATGGATACCCCCGCGCTATTTATAACGTCCACCCCCGTCACGGGTGGACGCTCCTTCCTCTCCACTTCGTCCTCCGTCTCCATCCTCGTCCCGTCCTTCGGTGATGACGCGGGAGGGGCCGGGACTGCATCCCCCTCCCGCTGGCCCGGTCCATCCGGGTGTCCGCGGTCGCCCATCCCGCCAGCCTCCACCCCTCCGCTGGCCGTACTGCTCCGTGGAGTGCAGGTCCTGATGAGCTCTCGCTCATCGTCCTGCCGGTGGTTACCCCCCTCTTCCCCGGTTTTTTTCATTGGTTCTTGCATGAGATTCCCACGTACTGGGACGCTCCACGGTCGCCCCCCGGGTGACGCCCATCCCGGGGGGAAGGCTCCTCTCCTCGGGAGGGGCGCCCGGTCCTCCGAGGTTGGTGCGCTAGGGATCGGACTCACTCTCCGACCATGCGTCCCCTCGGCGCGCACCCTACCTTGGGATTGAGGATTTTTTATAGAGGTTATGTCCTCGCGGGCCGGGCGATCAAGCCAGTCCCCCCGGTCTCCTCTAGCCGCAACATACCACCGCCACGCCCTGCAGTGGTTACTGAAGCGGCCTAGGAGCTTCCGGTGTTAGGAGGCGGGGAGCGCTCACCCGCCCCCGGCTCAGGTACCCCAGGTTCGCCAATCCCGTGCCTAACAGTCAGACTGCTAGACCCCTGGGGGTGCCATCAGGGCCCGGCGTTGTGCGACGGACCGCGAGGCGCTTAATAGCCCCGAACATCTCCTCTCTCGTGACCCCCATCTCGCCGATCCAGATGGTAGGGTCCAGCTCAGGTTCAGGCAGAGACCGCCGCGACACCTCCCCCGACGAATCAGGGAAAAGTGCCGCGATGACCTCTCCAAGTAGATCAAGTAGATCATCCAAGTAGAAGTCAAGGGACTCCGCCACCGGGGGGATCCATGGACGAAGCCTACCCAATACTATGCGGTACGTCCTCCCCATGGTCCATGAGTCCCGAGGAGCTCACTCCAAGCCTGGGACTAGGCCTTCCTGGTGGCCTGCCTTAGGGTATGTTGCGTGTCCCTAAAGGCTCCATACGTTTGAGCGACCCACGCCTCCTCACGATTCCTTCTTCGTCGGGCGCGCGCGTACCGGCGCCGGGCGTAAATGCATATGAAACGTAGTTCCGCAATCGCACCCGACCACCAGTACACGGCGCGCTACGGGCGGAATCTAGCCTGAAGCATGGCGGCGTCGCAGACAGCCGTCATTGCGCCCCGGAACCACTCGGACTCCGCCCGCACGTCGACGGGCCCAGCCGAGGAGTGGTCCGGCCAGACTGTGGCGTGAGCCGCGGCCATCAGGGCGTTCTCGTTCAGTTGTCTAACCGACCATCTGTGGTGCGTTGCTCGCTAAACGGCCGTGCCGGGGTAGTATTCCCTGGCGAATAGCGGCCACGTCCATCAGGACGTACGGATGGTCCGATAAAGTTTCCATCTCGGCCACCACCCGCCAGCCCGATACGCAACGTGCTGCGGCAGGGGTTGCCCACGTCAGGTCGACAATGGACTGCCCCCGCGATCTTACGCACGTCGGAGTGGAACCCCGATTGAGCAACCAGAGCTCCATTTCCGCCACCTAGTCGAGCAATGCCCGCCCTCGTGCGTCGTCTCTGGGGGACGCCCACGCCTTTGAATGAACATTAAAGTGAGCATTAAAGTCCCCCAGGACGAGTACCGGGCGAGGGGCGAAACGGGACACGCAATGTCCCACCTCGCCCAGGTACGTCTCAAACACTTCGAGACCACAGTTGGGCGAGATGTAGCATCCTAGCATCGCGATGTCCCCCCACTGTGCCGCCGCGAACCCCGCCCCACGCTCTAACAGCGTGAAGGGCGGAAAACGCGACGTGCCGAACTTGACGATTGCAACCAGACCGTCCGCGTCTCCCACCAAATCTGGATGGTCTAGGACTCGGTACGGTTCCGCGACGACCGCCAGCCCGATGTTCCACTCGCGCAGGGCCTGGAGCATAAGGTCTTGGGCCCCGCGCAAGTGATTTAGATTGGCCTGGAGGAGACAATGGGACATGAATTTAGTTCATGTCCATCGTCTCCTCCGGACTAGCTGCCGCTGCGGCCATCTCCTCTGCTGGCCGAGGACGGCAAGGCCCCCACCATTTTGCCGGGGCCACTAGGCCGCGGCCCGAATGACGGGCCCGGCAGGCAAACAGGCGGCCCTGTTGGCGCAGCCGGAAAGTCCCGCGCATTAGCCCGATTCCCTCTCTTTTTAGAGAGAGCCAGGGCGCAGGACGCGCTGCCGATTCGGTGGTCGGCCCTCCGCCCAAGGTCTGTGCACAGCGGACACTTTGGTGCCGCTGTGCATTGCGCGGCCAGATGGTAGGCACCACCACACCTGTAGCACCGCCCACTGCGATCCGCAGTACCCGGACACCTGGAGCCCGTGTGTCCGAGCTCCAAGCACCTAAAGCACCGTAGTGGGCGCGTGGGCAGCGCCTGTACACGGGCGGCGGACCACCCAACCAGGACGTGGCTGGCCGCGGCTAGTTTCTTGGCCGTTGCAAGCGGGCATTGGGCCCAGATCGTGCCCATGCCAGAGAGAGAGGACCGGACTTCTCCGGTTTTAACCTCCCCCTCCTGTAACCACCTGCGGCGGCCAAAGCCGTCAGCACCTCTTGAGGCGTGACACAGTCGTCCAGCCCTCGTAGGCGAATCTTTGAGGGCTGAACAACCAATCCTTGCCCCAGTGTCCGCCAGGGCCTCCCCCACTTTTACGGCCAATGTTGCCGCTTTAGCGATTCCCTCCGGACCGGAGACCTCTAGCACCAGTCCTCCGGTGACCGCGCGTCTGGGGCGCGCAGCGGTTATACCAATCTCCGCCAGGTTCACCTTCTCCCTGGCGGTGGCCATCATCTGCGCAAACGTGACCGTTGCTTCAGGGGGAACGGTGATGATTACTGCTGCTATTTTTGGCAGCGGAGCAAAGGCTGTCCTTTTAGCGGCGCATTTGCTGCTGATTTGAGCAGCCGTTCTTTTCTTCTCGGCGTTAACAGCGACCGACATTTGCTTTAACCGCTGTTGCGCCTTCTTGGCTTTACGCCCAATGACCTCCGTCCACGGTGGGGCGGACGGTCCCCGTATTGGGGACGATACGGCTAGAGGGCGTGAGGGTGGTGCGACAAGTCTCGCTTCCCCTAGTCCTGCCAGCCTGCGGCATGGCAGCTGGTATTGTGCTACCAACGAGCTGGACCACTCCCTTGCGCTTACTCCGTCTGCTGCGCGATTGTTCGCGCGACGGCGGAGCAGAGGAGGACAGCCTCACCGTCCGCCTCTCTTCCACGAGCTCCTTCTTGAAGAGGTCAAGTTTGCCTTCTATTAAGGCGCTGACCTGTTGCAGGAGGACAGCGCGAGACATTTCTGGATGGATTGCCGCTGCCCCCTTGTTTGTTGTCTTTTGGCGGTTCAGCCGCTGCTCTACTAATCTCGCCGTTATATGAGGCGCCGGTGTGGTTGCCACAAACTCCCCACTTAGCGCACGTGGTGGTAGTGACTCCTTTGTCGGGATGTCACGCTCGTTCGAGAAGTTAGCTTTCTTTCTAATGGCAGCTACCTCCTCCCTCAAGCTACCAATCTCCGCTCGAAAGCGGAGGTTTTCCCTTTCGAGGGTATCGTTACAGTTCCCCAGACGCCTCATTAGTTCCATACTCGCCGCACGGGTTATCCTTGCGGCCAACCTCAGTTGGTGGACAAAGTCTCCCCTGAGGTTGCTAGACCTCAGTGAGACGCGTTCTACCGTTGCCATGTGCTCGATTATCCTCGAGCCTAACCTGCCGGCGCGGAGAGGCCCCATCAGAGTGTCGACGGCCTTCTCCGAGGGCAGAGCTTCGCTGGACGTCCGACTATATTTCTCGGACGGCTCCTCCGATGTAGCCGTCTTCCGCTTTTGTGCGCGGGATGTGGATGGGCCCCGCGACCTATGCGCTACGGACGATGCGTCAGACTCCCCGTCGTATCCCAAGTTGGCTGACGTGTCCAAAGTAGAGAACACGCTAGCTGAGGAGCCGTGCCGGCGAGTCGATGCCAGCAGTGCCTGTGTCGCACACTCCGCCCTGGAGAGGCACACAGTGGGTTGTATACGTGCGCCACTCTCCTTTACCACCTACTTCAAGGGGTTTGTACCCTCCTTTGCCACGCGATTATAGTCGCACGCTTCGCCTTCACGCGGAAGTTCTTGCAAGCTTACCGTCACCTCCTTCAGGTGTTGGGTTTGTTTGTTGAGCAATCCATAGTCGTCCCACGAGTGGGGTCGGAAAAAAGGTCCACCCGGGTAGAGCCGCTTTACCCGGGCAAGCCTAATACGACTGCGGGTCGGCAAGTACCCATAAGTTGGCCGCTCGTCACCGGACTTAACTCTCCGGCCATGCATCTCCTCGGGGCGCACCATACCTTGAGATTGAGGATTTTTTTATAGAGGTTGTGTTCTCGCAGGCCAGGCGGTTAAGCCAAGCCCCGCGGTCTCCACCGTCTGCAGCATACCACCGCCACGCCATGCGATGGTTGTCGAAGCAGCTTAGGAGTTTCCGGTATTAGAAGATGGAAGGCGCTCGTCAGTCCCCAGCTCGGGAACCCCGGGTTTGCTAAACCCGTGCCTAGTAGACCGGCTGCTAGGCACCTGGGGAGAGTGCCCGGGCACCTGGAGCTGATATGACCCAGCTCCAGACACCGAAAACATCGCAGAGGGCGCGATGCCAGCGGCTCCACCTTGGCGGAAGACCAGCCGACCTGTACGCGGCCGGCTGCGGGGATAATCCTCGCCGCCACGAGCGGGCATTGGTCCCAGATAGAGCCCAAGCCGAAGGGGGAGAACGTCTGGATTTCCCCGGTCCTAGCCTCCCCCTCCAGGCATCCAACCGCCATGACGGTGGCCCGCACCACATCGCGGGGCAAGACGGAGTCGTTCAGTCCCATCGGTTCTCCGCTTTTTTGGAGAGCTGGACGACCTTAGCCTTCGTTCCCGTCACGGCCTCCGTCATCCGTACGGCGAGAATGGCTGTTTACGGCTCGCTCTCCGGACCGGGGATCTCCAGGACCAGACCCCTGCCGCCCGTCTAGGGCGTATGGCGGCGATGCCCAGTTCCGCCAGTTCTGTTTTAGATCTATTTAGTCCTGACGATGAACATCGCCTGCGCATATGACAGGTCCGCCTCTTGGGGGATGGTTAGCGTTACGGCCGCCATGTTAGACGGCCGAGCCAGGCCCTCCTTTCTCTACGGACGCGTTGCGCACCTTCTCCCTGCTTCACCCCTCATCGGTTCCGATGGTCGGGTAGCCGGGGTTGCAGCAGCAGACATCGCTTGCGGCCGCCGCATCATTTTTGCTCTGTAACCCACCGCCTCCGTCCATAACGGTGATGCTGGCGCAGGGGCCATTTTTTTTTTTTTTTTAGATAGGGAAAACTTTAAAAGGCACCCTACCCGATTCGCCCCGCAGGGTCGGACGGGTGACGCGCTTTCCCCGAGGGGTGGGGGTCGTCTGCGGTCCTATCCCGGACGGGCTCGCGCGCCGGGTAGTGTAGGATTTTTACTCATTAAAAATCACCACCGTGCTTTCCCTAGCAGGCTATTAGTGCAATGAAGGGGGTCCCGGGAGAAGACTGAAGCCATTACGTCCAGAACCCCCTTCGCTTGCATTAAATAAAAAAAATGTCCTAAAAAAGAATGTCTATACTCCTGTACAGTGTGGGGGGGGGGGCAGCCTCTTCCCAGATCCTCTGCTCACGCGTTCGTCGGCGCTCTTCCCGCGTGTTCTCCCTTTTCTTCTCTTCCAGCACGATCCTCCGCCCTCCGCTCTCCCTCTCCCTCTGCCTCTCCCCCCCTCCCCCCCCCCCCTCTCTCTCTCTCTCTCTCTCCCCGAACCCAAGGTCCTTATCCGCGCCGATGGGTGAATGGCCGCGCGGGTAGACGCGGTCTCGAGCGGGGCCCGGGGTACCTGCCGCCCGCCCGGGTGTAAGTAGGGACCAGCCGCTAAGGGAGCTCTGGCGGCGAGTTCTTTAGTTCTTCCCCATAAAATGACAATAAACCGGACAGATTTATGGCACGATTGGCAAACGAAATGGAAAACGAATTCAGGACTAACAACGCTGACCCCTCGGATGGGTCAGACCGCCGGGAGGGGGTACAGTCCCGGCCCCCCTCGCGTCGTCATCCAACGACGGGTTACCGATGACGAGCAGAGAGAACGAGAGGGAGGGGCGTTCACCCGAGATGCGGGTGGACGTCGTTACCAGCGCGGAGGAGTCCATCCCGCTCCCGCGCTATATAAGAGATAGCAGGAAGATGGCGCTGAGCACGCCCTCTTCCCCAAGCGAGACCAGCGGTAGGGCGTGCGACTCTGGATCGGAGGTGAGTCGCAAGGCCGGCGGTGTCGCGCGGGGGAATAGATGACGTAGGAAAGTGATCGCGGTCTCGTCCTCGGACGAGACGCGCTTCTACCCCGCCGAGGGCCAGGTTGACGAGCGACGCGATGTCTCTCCGTCGCTCCTGGCGCCGATGCCCCAGTCGCCCACGGAGCAGGAGGCGGCAGCGGGAGGGCGGAAGCCCACCATCACCCCGGGCTACCCCCCGCACGCGTGGGGTTGGAGGGACTTCTTCGGAGTCCCCGATGCCGACATCGCGACCGCCATTCTCAAGGCGGTAACCGCGGCTGATGACCCAGAGAGCCGGCTGCAGAAGCTTGGGCGGCAAACGCAGCGGCGAACTGAAGCGGAGCTTGGACGAGGTCCGCTGGGCGACGGAGGCGTTACGGAGGCGCGCGGAGAGCAAGCGCGCCTCCCGCGGAGCTCGGCCGTGCGGCCGAAGAGCGAGAGGCCGCCCGGCACGCCGAGCTCGAACAAGCGCGCGGAACCATCCGCGACCTCCGGGGCAGCATCGGCGCCCTGGAGAGAAAGGTCGCCGCCCTGGAGGGGACCGGCCGGGACGCGGCGAAGGCCTCGGCCTGCCCGCGGACGACAACAACGACGACGACGACGACGACTCGTCCTGCCCGGAGCGGCAGGGAGGGAGGTGCCCCTGCCCCTGCTGCTGCCCCCCATCGGGCCAAGGCTCCCGGCCGTCCAGCAACGGGGGATGCGCGCCTCGATGCGGTGTTGCATCAGCTCGGCGCGCTGACCACGGTGGTCGCCGGCCTGGTGGCCGAGCACGGCCGCGGCGCTCCTGCTGGTCCCTGCCCTACCGCCGCCGTCAACACTGCCGTCGGAACGTACACCGACGCGGTGAAGGCGCGCGGGCCCGTGAGCTCCGGGAAGAGGCCACCGCCCCCGGCACCAACCAATAAGGAGGAAGCCGCGACCGCTTGGACGGTGGTTCGCGGCAAGAAGAGGTGGCCGACGAAGAAGAAGAAGAGAATCCCAGCGACGACGACAACGAGGACGATTGTCTCCAACGGTACGGATCCCCGCCGGGCGCCGCGGTCCGCGCCCGTATCAGAAAAGGGGCCCCCTGGCTTTCCACCACCGCCAGGCGCCGGCGACCGCCCTGGACGGCGGCGGTGATGATAACTCGCAAGAAGGACGGCCCATCCTACCCCCAGCTCCTGACGGATGCCAGGGGTAAAATTGACATCCGTGGGATGGGCATCGAGAGCCCCCGCCTGCGCAAAGCGCGCAACGGCGGGACTATCATCGAGCTCTCGGGCCCCGCTGGCATGGACAAGGCCGGCGAGTTGTGTACCCGGCTGTGGGAGGTCCTCGGGGACTCGGCTGCGATCACCACCCCGACCGTGAGGGCGGACCTGCGCGTTGCGGGGTTCGACGACTCCGTCACGCCGGAGGAGATCGTCTGCGCGATCGTCGCCACCGCCGGGTGCAGTACCGAGGAAGTGCGGATCGGGGAGATCCGAGCCCAGCACAGCGGGCTATGCGCCGTCTGGGTCTCTTGCCCCCTCGAGGGAGCGCTTCATCTTGAGAAGAAGGGTCGCATCTGCGTCGGCTGAACGTCGGCGCGCATAACCCTGGCACCACCGAGACCCACACAGTGCTACAAGTGCTGGACCTTCGGGCACACTACGGCGGGCTGTCCGTCGAGCCTGGACAGATCCGCCCTGTGCTTCAGGTGCGGGCAGGCAGGACACGCGGCGCGGGCGTGCGTCAACCCTCCCTCGTGCGCGACGTGCAAGGAGTGCGGTGTGGAGCACGGCCACCGCCTGGGCACTGCCACCAGCTCCTCGGTCCTGGCCAGAGGCGCGACCGGGCGATCGGCCGGACCAACTGCTGGAGCGTGCCGCGGCACGGTCACCGCCGCCGCGGAGGGCAGCTCCGCCAGGCCGAAAAAAGCTGCGGGAGCCGCGGCTCTTCCCATGGAGGTAATCGAGAGCGGTTCGGGGAGGACGAGCATCTCCGCCCATCAGTAATGGGGCAATGGTTCCTCCAGGTCAACATGTGCCACTCCCGTCCCATGCAAGACTGCGCGGTGGAGCGGATGATCACGGGTCGCGTGACGGTCATGGCCACCTCGGAGCCCCACAGTCCCTCGGTCATCGGAGGGTAGGCGGTTTCGTCGAGTGGGGAGGTCGCTATCCACTGGGACCCCCATCAGATCCCAGGCAGCGTATCGATGTGGCGACGGACCATGAGGCCATCGGGTGGGACGACATGGTAGTCGTTAGCTGCTACCTTCCGCCCAAGGCCTCGGTGCCGTCCTTGGAAAGATCTCTGAACGACCTGGTGCGGCTCATACGCGCTCACCCCGCGCGGGTGTTTGTGGTTATGGGCAATTTTAACGCTGCCTCCGCCAGATGGGGCGCCAAGGAAACGAACAGGCGCGGCATCACGGTCGAAGGATGGGCCGACGACCTGGGTCTGCGGCTCCTCAACGAGGGACAAACGCTTACGTTCGTGAGCCAGCGAAGGAGCTCCATCGAGGATCTCTCCTGGTGCTCCCCCTCTTTGGTCCGACGCGCGAGCCGGTGGACGGTGGACGACGAGGCCGAGACGTTGTCCGACCACCGGTGCGTGTTTTTCGCGTTGGACGAGAGGGCGGTTGGAGCCGCGGAGGACCCTATGTGCACGCGCGGTGCGCGCGGTACCCGCCAATGAATCGAGTCGGCGATCCTGAGCGGGTGGGCGGGCAACCGCACCCCGACGACCCCCGCAAATCGGCAGCGTGGCTCGTGCGCGAGGTCACACGGGCATGTGACCTCGCCATGCCGCGGCAGGGACCCTCCCGTGGCAGGGGGGCGTCTATTGGTGGTCGTCGCTGATCGTCGCTGATCGTCGAGCTCCGCAACGATGCGCAACGTGCGTGCGCGCCCTCAGACGGGCCTCGAGGGCCCGCTCGAGGCGCCGGCCCGCGGAGGACGCTGAGAGGTTCTGGGACGCCTACAGGTCCGCGAAGAAGAACCTGCGGACCGAGATCCGGCGCGCCAAGGAGAAGGCCTGGCCGGACCTTCTGGACATGGTGGATCGTGACCCCTGAGGCCGCCCCTACCACGCCGTTATGACAAGAGTGAAATCCACCGGCTCGCCCGCGCTCAAGGTTCTCAGCCCGGAGGCCGCCGAGGGCATAGTGCGAGCCCTGTTTCCGGAGTCCCCGGTATTGCCGGCGACGCGCCGACCATTCGCCTGGCTGCCGGAGTGGGCGGTCTCTGTTCTGGAGGTCAGGGAGGCCCTGAAGAAGGCCGCGGAGAAGAGCGCTGCCCTCGGCCCCGACGGCGTGACGGCGCGCGCCTGGATGACCATGTCGGTGGACCTGGCGGCCGAAATGGCCTTGTGCTTTGCAGCCTGCATGCGCCGCGGCGTCTTCCCAGCCCCGTGGAAAAGGGCCTCTCTGGTTTTTCTCCGAAAAAACGACAGGCCGCCGGATAGGCCGGGCACCTACCGTCCGGTATGCCTGCTGGACGACGCGGGCGAAGTCCTGGAGCGACTGATCGCACGGCCCTCTGTGGCACTAGCTGGCGGCTCCAGGATGGGTAGGTCCTCTTCGGAGTTGGACGACTCTCCTTCGGTTCTCTCGCGATGTCTAGCACGCACACGTGCCGTCGCGGCGCTCCATCCCTCCGGCGGAGCGATAATCGCTCCCAGGAGTGCCTCGAGGATCGCAGAGCATAAAACGTGGTAAGTGTCGTCAAAAAACGTCAGTGCCTTACCATTTTATGTGTATTCCATCCTTGTCTAGAGGAGTACTAAACGTCTCTCCTTTCATATTACACTGGCGCAGGGGCCAGGGTCCGGGTCTCCTCCCGGGGCTGGTTGCCCTTAGGCTTATCCGCGCTAGGAACAGGCGCGGTTTTGTTCCCTTTTCCCGGTGTCTCCGCCGCCCTTGTTTTAGGCTTCCTCGTCCGTGCGGGAGATCTAGACGGATACCTCCACGAGGAGACAAAGGATGTGGCAACCGTTTGTCGCACCCCCCCCCCCCCCTTCTTCGCTATCTCCCTCTTGATTGCAGCAAGCCTGCCGTCGCTGAGGGCCCCTACTTGCTGCAGTAGGAGAGTGGGGGTGCAGTCCGTAGCGGACCCCTTTGCCATCCTCGCAGAATCCTTCGTCAGGACGTGCTGGAGTGCCTGAATAGGCTCTTCAGACTTCCAACGCGAGGGGGGTGGTAAACTCACTATTTCTGCCCCTCTCGCACAGCCTGTTTTGGGGCTTGTTGGCCTATCTTGCCCTAGGGGAGATACACGCCGCGCCTTCTTAGAGGCTTCCTGCTTTTTCGCGGCAACAAGCTTTTGTCTGAGGCTGCAGACCTTCGCTTGGAGACTGAGAACCTCCATCTAAAGGGACTCCCCCGTTCCAGCGATCCGCTTTAGAAGCTCGAGCCCCGCGGCACGGGCTTGCCTAGCGGCCAGGCGCAGATGGTGGACATAGTCCGCCCTCAGGTTGCTGAACCTGAGGGAGAAGCGCTCCAGCACCGTCCTTTGATCCACTATCCGGCACCCCAGATCTCCTGTGCAAAGTACGGACATCTCTGCCTGCACAGCCGTTTCCTCCGACAGCGCCTGACGAGAGATTCGGCTGTATTCCACAGCCGGGCCCTTCGCTAAGGGAAGCCACCTCTTTCATCCTCGGAGGAACGTCTGCCCTTGGGACGCTATCGATATCGACGAAGCGTCGGACTCGCCGGAGTAGGCGAGTGCTGACGCATCAGCAGCCGTCGAAGCGTCCGCTACTGAAGACACGCTGCTTGGCGAGCCGCATCTCCGAGTTTTGGCAGATTTGGTCTCTGCCTCTGCCGCCTCTCTTACCAGTCGAACTATCGGTTGACCAGAGAGTCCCTCCTCGGGAGTAGGGTGCACTGGTAAATCCGACACTCCCTCCATGATGCTGTAATAGAAGACTTTTTTTTTTAAGGTAGGGAAAACCTTCAAAAGGGACCCTGTCCAATTCGCCCCGCAGGGCCGAACGGAGTAGGCGCTCTCCTCGTGAGGGGGCGTGGGGGGTCGTCAGCGGTCCTGCCCCGGACGGGCTCGCGAGCCGGGTAGTGTGGGATTCTTACCCCCCGCAAGCTATTGGTGCAATGAAAGGAGCCCCGGGAGAAAACTCAAGCCATTACGTCCAGAGGCTGTAATCGGAGTCTGCAGCGTCATCTGGCAGCATCTCTCCCAAGCCGACGGCTTGGTAGCTAAGCTGCTCCCTCTCGTTACGCGGGGTTTCCCACCACGACAACCTCGCCACCGCTGTCTCCCTGCCACTTACGTCTATTTTATTTTTGTTAATATTTGAGGATTCCATACTTGATCCCACGTGTATGATCGGGATGGACGTCTGCCTGGGTAGAGCCGCCTTACCCAGGTATGCCCTATACGACTGGGGATCGGCAGGTACCCAGAAGTCGTTGGTCGCTCACGACCGGACCCCCTCTCCGGCCATACATCACTTCAGCGCGCAACATACCTCGTGATTGAAGGTTTGTTTTATAGAGGTTTTCTTCTCATGGGCCAGGCAATGATGCAAAGTCCCCCGTTATTATTCGGCCGCAACGTACCATTGCCACGCCCAGCGATCATTGTTGAAGCGGTTAGGAGCTTCCGGTATTAGGAGCCGGATGGTGCTCGTCCGTCCCCAGCTCGGTAACCCCGGGTTCGCCAAACCCATGCCTAACAGACAGGCTGCTAGGCCCCTAGAAGCAGTGATACCAGGACGTGGGATTTTTCCCACGCATGCGCACTACCAAATCGTCAGTAACGTATATACTTCACTAAAATATGGAGTATCGTTAGACCCCCGTGACAATTGAAATACAGTAGAAATTAGCACCTCTTACGCATACCTACTGTTGCACATAGATACGTCCATGAAAACAACCGTCGCTGAGCTGTGGCGTCGCATGCGCATGCGCACGAAGACTCCCACGTGGGAGAATATCCCACGTCCTGGCATCACTGTCCAGCAAGTGTATTCTTAGTCTGGCATTTCACCTTGGACTTGTCCGACATGGTTGTACCTGCCAAGAGCTTTCGCCCCAGCCGACATACCCTCAAGGATCATCGAGGGGCGTTCTCAACGCGATTCACGGAGGTGCTTAAGAATGCTATTGAGGTAACCTATACATTTGAGTTGGGTGTGTAAAAATGCAGTAACGTGTGATGATGATTTCTGAACTTGGAAGGTGAAGGTAAATTACGTCCCCACTAACTATGCAAAAGCGACCACAACGGTCAGAATCGGTTAAAGGCGATTACAATCTAGGAATATTCACGTATACGATCTGGAAGGTCGTCGCAACGGTTGTCGTAACGGTCGTCGTTGGCGTCCCCATTTTACTTTAACTCCTGAATCGTTGTTAATCGTTCTTAATGAAAGATAAGTGTATACAATTGGTTCAGGCTGAAGTCCCCAGAAGCCTTGGACTCGTAGATTACAAATCGTTTGAAAGAGAAATAAAAGTATTTATTTCTCACACTGTGTTGACACACCCGATTGAACTTTTTGAAATTCAGAAGAGGAATGAGCAGGTGTACGAACTGAGCTGAGGTATTGATCTAGCTACGTACATAGATTTGTACTGGACTAAGGTGATTGCTTTTGCTTGGTTATTGTTGCTCGTCCTGTCGACGGTGACACATGTAGCGCAGCAAATTATTTTAAGACATTGAATAAATTCTTGCTGCTTTTTTTGTATGGATATGAATGTTTTATTTAAAGTATCTGATAAAAAACATGTGATTCAAAATATTGCCCATCACAAGTCACTACCTTCTTCCATCTGTCTGATAGTATATGAATTCTACGTCATAAAAACGAAACGTCTTTCGAGGCTATCCAAGAATCGGTCCATTTTTTGGTATCTTCATAAGAATGGAAGCACTGATCAGCCAGACCATGCACTATCAAACGGAATAAGTGATAATCGGAAGAGGGTATATTTGGTGAATACGGTGGATGACACAGGACTTCCCGTTTAACCGTCTCCAGCCAGGCTTACCCCATGGTGTTTTACTCTTAGGGTTTTCATACTGTATCTACTTTTCATTGCCAGTCCTAATAGGACGCAAAGAAGCTTTCCACTTCTACCGGTAAAATAGCAATTCACATCTGAAAAAACACTGTTCGACATCTCTCAGCTTTAACTTATACGGCACCCAATGTTCTTGCTTCTGGATCATTCCTAATGCTCTTAAACGTTTCGAAACTCTTACGTCATCTATTGTAATGATTTTTCAATTTCAGCTAGCATCTGACATGGATCTCCATAATTAGCGAAACAACTGATCTTGTGAAGACATACGAAGCAACTAAGATGCAAATGTTTCTTCTCAAAGGACATTTTTTCAATGTTTAAATCTAACACTCTCATCTTCCTTATACTGCCAATAACTTATATTAGGTTCCGTAATGTTGCATTCTCCTGTTTTTATGAACAATGCAACTAATTTCATCAATAAGCATTACACTGATCATGATTATAAATTTTTGCACAGTTTGTAAATCGCGCGCATGTCAAGCGTAGAGTTGATAAACCAGGTCCAGCCAGTCTCTGCCGTCTGACACCCCTACAGTCGTATTCCAGCTTCTCCATGCTCTCCTTCAGGGGTTATGGAACAAATTATTGATGTGGTGTGTAGATGCGTTACCATTTAAAATTATGTGCATATAGTCCTGGCAATACGGTCTGTTAGGAAAGAAGGTATTCAAGGTCCTAATATTAAGGTCTTAATAGAATTCCTAACACTTAGTTTTTGTAATTAAAATCATAGCCATCTTGGGAGGTCTCCTCACGCGGATACGAGTCACAAGTTTGCCACGCTTCTTCTGGGGACCCGGATCTTTAATCAGAGAAGGTCCACAAAGAGCTGGGGTCGGAGCAGCAAGAAAAAGGGGAGAGGTGGTCACTCAGTTCACCCAATAGGGACGCTCTTCTGCCTCTTCTTTTCTTAAACCTCGCAAATTTCCAGCACTTAGTCGCGTTCATGGATCACATTGATGGATGTGCTTCTACACAATCCATGTGATATGATTGAAGAATAACTTGAAGTGATAATGTGGTGATTACAAACAGCAAAGGGATGGTTTATTAATGAAATATTTACGTATCATGCATGATGATCACAGGGACTGACTAACTGACTGACACAGGGAAGAACTAACTAACAAAACAAAAGACACTCCCTCAGCAACTTTGCTGATTCATTCCACACTATACAGTTTGTACAATATTAACATACTATTGTTACTTCGCGAGCACCAAGAAATCAGCAGATAAAAATTTTTGGAGATTGACGTGTCTGCGCGACATTTCCCTGGAACGAGGCCGACGCGGTGATAGGATTTTGAATATATTGTAACGCCGGCTGAAGATGCCGCGTTACGAAAGCAGAGCAACGGTTGTCAACGGGCTTGTTGATAACAGAAGAATCGAGAGTCATCCCGCCGACTTCGCGTCTCCCGGACGCGATCTTATCTTTACGCGAACGATATTGTATTTAAATAAACATTCCCGTTCCTTTTGTTAATATTGTGTTGAGTTAGTGTTATGCAGTCCTCAGCGAGCACTCTCCGGCGCAACATTGGTGTCAGAAGTGGGATGAAGACCCGCTCTGCGCCCGGGGAAGTGCCAACGTTGAAGCAACTCTTCAAAAATCTCCAGGAAGGTCTACTAGAGCAGCTGGAGGGGCAGCGGCGGTTTTTCGACTCCAGACTCCAGATGGGAGGAGGAGCGCGCGAGAGCCGAAGAGAGGAGGCAGGCGGAAGCTGCTTCGTCGGCTCGGACTGCAGTCCAGAAGTCTTGGATGGAAATTTTGGAGGGACAACAACAAACGCTTGCTGCTAAGTTGGATACATTTTTACAATCGTACCAAGGTGCAGATTCGGTTAGAAGGGGTTGCGGGCTCAGCCCTGTATATAGCGTTGAGTCTGTGAGGCCCGCGACGCCTCCGCCTACGTTGTCGCTTCCTCTGCAGGAGGGAAGTGGTGCGCACAGGGGCGTATCCGAATTCGGGTACGTCCTTAGGCCACCGACGTTTGATGGAAACTCATCTTGGGAAGAGTTCTTAATACAATTCGGGGTTGTAGCAAAATCTAACTGTTGGGATGAGCCAAGGAAGACATTGGCCTTGCTCTCATCACTGGAGGGACCGGCATGTTCCGACGTATCGTCGGGTGCTTGCGTTCGGGGCCCCTGCAATGGCCTGGGGACCAGATGCACCCGCACAACGAAGGTATGGGAGACCGAGCCGGGAATTCCATGTTTTATTGTCTTGTTTTGCCAAGGGTGAACGGTACTAAGTTGCCCGGTCCTATTCTTAATTACCGGACCTCTGCTTAACGTCGGAGGCTTTTCGGGCAATAAAGCATCGGTTTTTTCCTGACTTAGGCTCGGCTTTCACCCGCCATTCCCACACGTGCACTCCTATTGTTTTCTATCAAGTCCGACGGTCCCAAAATGGTCAGCATGAGGAAATCTGGCAACCAGCAGGCCTGTATTTTCACCGAGGTAGCGGCCTGCCAATAACAACATAGAGATCGTGGAAAAGCCACTGAAAACCAATAGGAGTCACGCAAATGCCAACCTTTCGGAAGCTCCGCCCGAGAAGGCTGGTTTAGGCCCCCCATCCAACCCTTACTAACGCCTTCACAGAGTTAACGAAATCACTGTCGTCGAGACGAACAGTCAGTCGCAAATTAACACTTTGACTGCCACGCCGAAATCATATGCTTTGCCTAAGACGCCACGGCATTCTTTTTATTATTCAAAGCATATAATGGTAAAATAATAATGAATTGATGTTAGAAGACAACTTTTTGATCAAATTGGAGCGTTTATAAAAAATTAAAAAAAAAATAAAAAACAAAAAAAAATAATAAAAAAATTTAAATGTTCAATACGACACTTTTTATTTCAAAGTATCTTTTATATATAGGCAATATTCAAATACACTAACTCTCGATTTTTATTTAGTTTTTTATAATTCTAAAAAGTTGAAAGGCTCCGGTCACCAATGACCACCGTGGCGTCACGGGAGAAACCGTTGCCGGTCATATATGACCAACGTGGCAGTCAAAGTGTTAACAGTCGCAAGCTAACAGACGTCGACCGCGGTCATCGATAATAACAGGACTTGGAGTGACTCTCTAACAGGAATCGGAGTAACTAAGTAACAGACATTGGCCGCGGTCGCTGACATTAACAGAAATCAGTGCGACTCATTAACAGGACATTGCGCGAGTCATTAACAGAGATTCGCGTGATTTAGTTAACAGGCATTTGAGTGAATCGCGAAGTAACAGGACAGATCGCGGTCGCTTATGATAATCAACCCCTTTAATCATTGTTATTCATCGCCGAGTTTGTATATATGTTCAGCTTATTAAATTACTGCACTTTTGGGTTAGATGTTGAGTTTGTTTGTTCCTAACTCGCATGAGAAAATATTGTGAAGAGCACGCTCTTGCGCAGTTACGTACGCGAGACCCGTGTGCGTCAACGCGGCACGAGGGGTGTTTTCTTCCCTTTCCGCTGCGAAACGGGAGAATTTTGAGGAGCAAACTTTGGCTCTAGAATTTAAATATGGCGCAAAGAATTTCACACAGTAGAACTATGTAAAATTCCAAAATTATAAACAGCGAAAAGGGGAGTCCATTTCTGAGTTGAAGTCGGCGTGAAGGGGGAAACGTCGACTTCTTGTTTTCTCACCCCCGCCGCGCAAAGGACATCGAGGGAGAATTGCCCGTCCGTCGAGGGATTCATCGCGGGAAGAAAGGCCCGGATGATACTTGACTCGGACTCAGTGATGAACCTCCTAAAAACAGAAAAATGGGCCTCTTTTGAAAAGCGTAGCGCGGCGGGAGAAACTTTTACCCGGATATTTTCCGTTACGGGAGAAGGTGTTCCGATTCTCGACAGGAGACGGATCTCAATCACATTGGATGATTTCAAGACAGAAGAGTAGTTTCTTCTGGTGGAGATAATGGAAGACTGCATCCTGGGATCTGCCTTTTTAAGAAAACACCGGTGCCGGTTAGATTTCCTCCTAAAGACTTTATGGATTGAAGAGAAGGAGGAGATCGGCTTTCTAGGAAAAGAGATACCGGTACCGGAACACCTGCGCTAGCTTTTCGGACGGAGTGGGACCTTCTTGTCCGAGAAGCAGAAGAGGAAATTCGCCGCTCTGCTCCAATTTGAAGACTTGTTCGCAATGAATCCGGAAGAGATCGGGAGGTGTACTCTGGTGCAACATAATATTGACACCAGAGACTGCGTCCCGATCAAACAGGCCCCGTGACGATTACCTCTACACCGCCGAGACGAAGTGGCGGATATATTAGCCAAAATGGAAAGGCAAGCGGTAATCGAGAGATCCAAGAGCCCTTGGTCCTCACCAATCGTTTTGGTAAAGAAGAAAGACGGTAGCACAAGATTTGTGTAGATCGCCGTCTTAACGGAGTCACGAAGGAGGACTCTTACCTGCTGCCAAGGATCGAAGACACTTTGGACGCGTTGGCCGGCTCGTCTTGGTTTTCCACGCTCGACTTGCAAAGTGGGTACTGGCAAATTTCAGTAGCTGAAGAGGACAAGGAGAAGACAGCGTTCTCCGTCGGTGCAGGCCTACGGCAATTTAAAGTTATGCCATTTGGGCTCTGCAATGCTCCTGCTACTTTCGCCAGCTTGATGGAAACCGTTTTGGCAGGAATTAATTGGAAAGTCTGCCTTGTTTATCTAGACAACATCATCATTTTCGGCCGAAGTTTCGAAGAGGAAATAGAAAATCTTCGACTTGTATTTTCCCGCTTGCGCGAGGCCAAGCTGCTACCGAGCCCGAAGAAGAGCAACTTCTTCTGTCAAGAAGTCAAGTATCTGGGCCATCTAGTCTCCGGAGCTGAAGTGGAGACGGATCCGGAGAAGATTGCGGCCGTCCAAAAGTTCTGTACTTATTATCGAAAATTTGTGAGACTTCTCGTTAATCGCGAAACCTTTGCATCGATTAACAGAAGCTAAAGAAACATTCCTACGGACTGAGGAGTGTGAGACAAGCTTTGGACGGCTGAAGAGACTTTTGACCGAAGCACCCATACTGGTCTTTCCATCCGCTGAAGAAGATTTTATCTTGGACACGGATGCTTCAAATGATGCTATTGGAGCTGTTATCTCAGATGCACGAAGGGCAGGAGAAGGTTGTCGCTTATTTCTCCAAAACCTTAGGAAAGGAAGAGAGAAATTATTGTGCCACTAGAAGAGATCTGTTGGTGGTCGTCAAGTCCATAGAGCATTTTCATCATTATCTCTATGGACGAAAATTCTTGTTAAGGACGGATCATGCCGCCCTGAGATGGCTGATGTCCTTCAAGAATCCGGAGGGACAGATCGCGCACTGGATTGAGCGCTTACAGCAGTACGAATTTGAGATCCAGCACCGTGAGGGGAAAACCCACGGGAATGCAGATCGACTCTCAAGGAGACCCTGTGACACATTATCGTGTGCACGTTGCACACGAATAGAAGAGAAAGAGCGACTAGCGGAATACGGAGTGCTTCGAGTCACGTGTCACACACAGGATCAAGAGGAGTGGAGGAGAGCCCAAGAGGTCGACGAGGTTATCAGCTTCATCCGCCAATGCAAGATAAAAAGAAAGAAGCCTGATTGGCAGGATGTATCTGCGCTGCCTCCTGGAGCAAAATTCTTTTGGAAAAGTTGGGACTCCTTAGAGGTGCGGCAAGGCGTTTTGTTCCGAAAATGGGAATCAGCGAACG
>JBCFXI010002529.1:0-21115 GCA_038496175.1 Ampulex compressa | reverse complement strand
CAAAAGGAAAGTTTAAAAGTGGTGGATAAAACGCGAGTCGACTTTTTTCCGTGAGAACTTTTAGCCCGAACCCTTTAGCATTGACTATCACGATCGGTCCGTGCAAAATCCAAGGTTTAAACAGGACCCCCTCACCAGTCGGCCAACAATATACTAATCGTTTAAAGAGATCTGGATTTTTCGCTTGAAAACCGAAATTTATATGCAACATCTCACACCGCTGTGTAATATAAATATCAATATAATGATAAATATATAAATATAAATATAGATACAAATATAAATACAAATATGAAGCAACATAATTGATTTAATAATCACCAGTCATCTAAATTAGTGTTCACAAGTCGTGTAAACGATACACGCTCTAAGCCGAGCCAATCGAATCGGCAAAAGCGCTCGAACAAAAACTCCTCCCGACATTCGTGAAAAAAGCGCGCCGAAAAGGCAAGGAAAGCGCAAGGGGCGAGCGATGCAAAGCGCGAGAGCGATCGGGCCGACGGAAGGATTCGACGCGGCAATAAATAATCGTACAGCGGCGCCGATAATCAATGGACGATGCGGACCGATAATGGCGCACCGGTGCGAGGAGACGGTCTGTAATTTGTGCAGTAATTAGCCCATTCTGGGAATTAATTGGGTCGAGTATTGTCCCAGGAAGAATTTATACCGCTCATTGGCGCGTCGTAATAACGCGATAATGGTGACAAACGCCGATTTAAAAGAGCAATCGGCCCAGCGGCGTCTCCGCCTGACCCAGGCGGAGCGCCGCACGAATCTCCAGGCTGGATATCGATGGCGGAAAAACTTTTGATAACGCACGAAACCTATTCAAAGCACGTAGCGGGCGCGAAGGAGGAAGGGGCTACGTTTCGATCCCCCGATAAATACCCGGCAGTGAAACTGTAGCCCCGCGATAAAATCACATCGAGGCCTGTCCCGGAATATTGCAGCCGGAAAATGGATTCCATAGCGATCCTGGGATATCGTTGGAGCGGTGGGGAGACGATTCCGGAGGAGGGGGAGGAGGGGGGCGCAGCGATCGCGAAGAATTCGCTTTTACGAGATTCCGCCGGAAAGTCCTGAAATCGCGCGAAATGAAGGCGAGAGGGCGCGCAGAGCTCAGTAGGAATCTTGTAGATGCATATCAATGCAGCCTGGAATTTTCATTACGGATCGAGAGATCTCGCACGATCGCCGTGGATCCCCCCCTCTCCTCGGCCCTAGACCCTCGGCGGTGGTGGTGGTGGAGGGGGGAGGGCTACGAAGGGCAGAAAATGAGCCGCATTTCTGCGCCTCCTTCTAACCCGTGTCCGCGTGTCGGGCTTACGTGCGGATAATAATCGATCAGGAATCACGGAGCCAGGTAGAAGCGGGGCGCAACAGCGGGGCTAATATCCGCGCCATAAGCTGCCTGGAATTATAATAATTCCAGGCGAAATTCAGGAGCGGCCTCCCCCTCGTGGATCCTGAATTTCAATCTCGGCCCAATCACCTCTGGATCCTTTTTTTCCCCGCGATGCGCGGCTTAATCTCCGAGTTAAAGGTCCTCGGCGGTGTCGGGAGTCAAGTATGGAAACACGAAAAGCCCCCGTCGACGAGGCAACGCTTGGCGCCCTCTTACGCGGACTTAACGGCATTAACTCTCCGCCAGGACCGAAATTCCGCCGAATTTCGGGCCTTTTTCTTTTTCCCCGCCCCTTTCCCCTCCTCCCCTCCCAGCCGTGGCGGAGCGCGGGGATTTTCGCGGGAGAGGAAAAAAAAAAATGCGGCGCGACTTCCTCCCGAGAGAATTAATCCGGCCGAGCAAATTAATTTTACGTCGCCGGGGATATTTTCAGCCGGATGTACACCCGGCTATGAAAGTTGCCTCCCGTCCCTTTCATCTCTTCCTCTCCGCGCGGCGGAATGTTAAAACGAGGTGTACGAGGTTACATTAATGCGCAGGCACGAGTTATGCTCCACCACCATGATATTACGGTTTTCAATACGGTAAACGTTTTCTGCGATCGCTTCGTACATGATTGAAGTCAATGGCGTAGTCGCCGTCCGTCCGGGGATCTGCTTTGCATTATGCCTCCCAGGCAGTAGCTCTCCTGTCAGGTTGACCAGCGGATAAACGCGATGTTCCTCGCGGTGCATGACGAGATGGAAGCGCGTAAACTCGCGTGTAACTGGGGATCTTGGAGCCATTTTTTTTTTATATATTCTCAATACTCACGGAACTGATTTATCGTGTTATGCGAATCGATACAAAAAATTAACTTTTTCTTTATTATTTTTAATATTACATTTTTTATACAAATTGATTCCTAATATTAAATTGTTTAAAGATGTTTTAAAAAATGATAAAAAAATCTAAAATATAATTGTTAAAAGAAATGATTAAATATCCGATTATTAAAAGAACATACTGCAGAAGTTCTATAGAAAAATCTTCAAACAATTTGGATATTTCCGTTGATATGAATTGTACGGGTATTAAAATAGTGATAGGAGCGAATGGGGATATTCTCGACCTTTCGCGTACAGCGCCAGTGATAACGTTGCAGTGACAAATTTCCAGATAAATAGAGTGCCGTTTCGAGCGGCAATACCGTCAGTAATTCAAGGCAGAGCATCGAACGTGGATATTGAAGCTGGCATCGAAAGGAAATATTTACCTTACACCCTTGCCAGCTTGGTCCAATGGGTCACAGATTTCCTGCGTAAGCACTAGGGTCTATCTCGCCCAACGATAGTGCGCTAGCGGTCGTTTTTCTCGTATTTGTGTCCACCCAGTGGCGTCAGCATATCGTCGGTTCCCCTTATCCAGGATCCGCCATTATCGCCGAGCGGATAGTTGAATAAGCAAGCCTCGGATGGATTTTCCAAAAACCAAGCGATATTTCCATGGCGGAATGCGACCAGGCGGAATAGTTTCCCGATAAATCGACCGGCTGCGCGGATAAACCATCGACTGATAACTACAAGGCGGATACTAAAAGGGGGGCATTAAACATCGGGTAGCCACTCCGAGACAAACATCTGGTCAACCGGTACAATTTCCAAATATAACGTTTATTTCCAGATCCATCTATCAGCCCTCTAGCCATATCCTATTCCCAACGAGCGACTACTTTATTCCGCTGTTAGCGAGAGAATGACCTCCGACATATCAAAAATGAGAATAGGAGAACAGCGAAGAAAACTCTTTCTTCCATTGCTCCTCCCATCAGAAGTGCGCTTGTGAATTTCGCATACCTTTGTTGTGTCTAGACGTCCATAAGTATCGAGTCTTAATTGTGTTATCGTTCCATTCTACTGCTAAAAAAGGAAAAAAGAAGAGATATAGTGTTCTGTATGGCCAGAGACGAGGATGAAGATTGTATTATCGCGCCATTCTATCGTTAGAAAAATAAAATAGATGTATCTTTCGGCGTGTTGATGACGTGGCACTGATGTCGAAAGCTTCTAACTTGGTATTAACGCCAGGCGATATTTTGAGCCAGGTGAGGAATACCTCATCGATATCATCCTCGACTGCGCTCATACTCGAGCCGTTTCGTGCGCCGGTAATTGGATACACGATCGGCCGGTAGTTTTCGCACCGAAATTCGATCCGAGGGCCGGATACGGAAACATTCCGCGGACGCACCTGCCTCATTTGACAGGCGACGATACAATAATATATTCGATGCGCCTTCGGAGGCGCGTATGCATGCGAGGGACGATGCATCGCCGACCTGCTCCCGCGGAGCAGGACTTAGCGCTTGAAAAGTGTTGGCACGAGAATGCAGCGCGTGAAAGGATGGCCGGTACCTTAATACTTTCGTCCTTGAGTGCAGATAAGCTGCGACAGACTTGAGCAACAAACTGCGCGAACCGGCGGGTTTAAATTTTGCTTAATCTCGGATGTACATCTAATGTAGGCGCGCGTATTATCCTACCGTTTGTGTTGAGCCTAAGCGTCCTTCTCGCTCAACTTGTAAAAGCCCTGCAAAGGTGTCTCGATGAATCTTCCTCGACGAATTCCACGCGCGATACATCGAACTTCGTGCACATTTGTAGATCGTAATTGGGAAGCTTAGAGACTTAGAGAAACTATAGTTAGAGAAATGATAATAGAATTCTTCACGGAATCGTAATTGAGAAGCATCGAAAGAATTCTTTAGGGGATCATTGGACGTATGAACAATCAACGTGGTATCGAATCACTAAATTAATCTTTTATCCATAGGTTTATGATGTTCATTATGAATATATTGTTTCCTTTTACAAAACAGTCTTCCAGGCGTGCACCGTGCGAGAGGGCCGAGTGTTCCGCGTCGATTAGCCAAACTACAATGTACAAGTCTCGCCACGAAGTTTGGGCGCATTCGTAGGTCCGCGGCCTGCATATTCAAGGAGTAGACGGCCCCTTCCTCGCTTCAGTCCCAGGACCTCCTCCCTCCACCTGGCGGTGGCAACGGATCGCCCTGGGTACTTTTGCAGATGTCGCGATAAAACCCTCGAAGTCATCAATACTTTTCAGTGCGACGATTTGAATGAAATATCACCGCGACGACGATTTCGTATGCGATGCGCCCCGCCGCAGGGAATGCGGCGCCAGAAGAAGAAGGCTCAGGGCAGGAAAGGGCCGGAGTTAATGACATCGTAATGAAAAAGATCGATTAGAGGGGGGGACAGGGACTTGGACCGGATGGACGCCGAATTATCTTGGCAAAGCAGGCATAAACGGACCGCTGATAATTCCTTGAATAAATCGCTGAAAAACTGATTCCTCTCGATTGGATCGACTCTCCAATTGCAATACGATTTTAACAAAAAAAGAACACCTTGGATTCTTAACCCATTGACTGCCAGATACGAGATATCTCGTAGTGTCTTTTTTCTCAATAAAAGTACTGTAAATGCTATTACAATGTTACATCAGGAACTTGATATTATTATATATTGTAAAACTTCGTGTTTTCTTTAAAATAAAAGCCTGGCACCCAGAGCAAAACACGCTAAATTTGCGTACCAATCGATGGGTTAAAACGCGGAGATTGGATTTATTATCCTCGTTTTAGGATATTTTCCATGCGATGCGTGTACCGTGACCGCTATAGAACTCATCTCGGATAAAAAGTCCTAAATTAAATGCTCTTAGCTTTCTTATTATCGGTTAGGAATTGAGACAAGAGACGAAGATAAATGGTTCTACGTAGCAGAGACGTCGAATATCGCTCTTTCTCTCTATCCCACATTTAACGTACAAAATACCGTGTTCTGGTTCGTCGCTCGTGTCGGTGACCGTGCTGATTAGAAGCAGGAGAGGAATAATTGGCAGTCGCGGGCAAGCGTAAAGTAACAAGATTTCCTTTACTTACCTGCCTCCAGGTTTTATATTCTCATTATTTCTTTGGCGCCAATATTTTTATCCGCCCCCGACGCCGATTCGCCCTGCATTCCTGCTCCTCCTGGCAATCCAGCGTTTCATTCTCGCAAATAACAACGCTCAAAGGTGCGTCGCCGGCTTATCCGGGATAAGCGGCTTCTTCTTCGGACTGCATAAATACCGCTTTTCATTACGAAAAGGACGGCCTGTAACTATGGAGCATCGATCCGCGGGGATAAAGCGGTGCTCGTGAACGCGCGTTAATGAATATTCGTCCGCTACGCGCACGTATGATTTTGGTAAATTAAATAGCACTCCAGCGGCCGCACCGCCGCTATTTTGCATCTTCGAAACCGATTATGCAACTCGACATGCCGGTGATTAATGTTAAGTTTAATGAATCCTCCGTCATCCCCCCGAATTCGCGGCACGCGCGCGCGCGCGCGGTAATGAACCGATGATACCTAATGTACCGATAATTAGATCCGAACCGGATACTGATTGGTTCGCGGTTTCGCGAACCGCGCGATTCAATTAAAAATATTCAATTAGCCCATTTCAAAATATGCGCCACGCATTATTGCTCGGGGGGATAATGCGATTAGGGAAGGGAGGGGGGCAGGAGGAATTGGCGTTGCAAGCCAAATACCAAAACGTACGCAAGTGCGTCGAGATGACCTGGGATAAATCGTCTCAGACTTCGGAGCTGTGAATTAAACGTACACCGGCAATAAATCATCAGCAAGGATTCGAACGCACGGTTAGACTTTCGCGCTGGGTAATCTAACTCATACCTCTTTGATGGTATCTTCAGCGTGGATTTCGCAAATTCAAAGTCCGCCTTAAATACCGTTTTCTCGGGAGAGTAGCATCGGCAGTCACGAGCGAGGAATTGAACAAACAAGAGAACGAAGTTACGGAATCCCGGCTCCGCTCTCCGTCCTCGATTATATCTTCCAGGATTTTTCCCCGCGGATGCGATTCACTCGCCCGGGTCTTATCCGTTTCCTTTATTGAAATATCGAGTGCGACGCCCGCGAGACGAGGAGAATGGAAATCTACAGGAGTCGTCCCACCGTCGCCCGCGACTAGTGCCGCGCGATGGGTTCATATCGGGCCAATATTACGCCGGTTACTGCTATACCGTGCGGATCGTGGATCGTACGGGCCTCGAAGTGGCTATGCAAATTAACGCCGCTTCTATCAGACGGGATTGCCTCGAAAGAGGGATATAGGAAGGGGGAGAAGGAGAGAGAAGGAGAGAGAGAGCAAATCAACGAGCGAGATAGTCGGTGAGTGAGTGAGTGAGTTAATGAGTGAGATATTCGGTGAGTGAGTGAGTGAGTCAATGAGTGAGATAGTCGGTAAATGCCTGAGTGAGTGAGTCAATGAGTGAGATAGTCAGAGCGAGTGAGTGTGTGAGTGAGTGACTGACTAAGTGGATAGGTAAGTCAGTGAGTGAAGAAGCATAAACGACAGAGACCACGCGAAAAACTTAAAGGCACAAGAGAGCGCGTGAAAGAGAGGAGTTGAAGAGAGACAGAGTAAAAAACATGAAAGAGGGAGACAGCGTGAAAAAGGGAGCGAAAAACGTTGAAGATAAGCAGAATGAAAAAGCACGAAAGAGAGAGAGAGAGAAGCGCCGTGAAAAAGCGTGAAATCGTGAGAAAGCACATAGAGAGAGAAAGAGAGAGAGGTTAAAAAGAAGGACAGTGAAAGAGAGGTAGAAAGAGGGCCCAAAATAATCGGGAGCCCAGACGCGAATGGAAAAAAGAGGAGCGCCGACGAGGGGCCAGGACGGTCTCCTCGTTTCGTTTTCGCTCAATTAACAAATAAGATTTTTGTCGGGGTCGCAATATTTATGCGCGCGTAGAGTAAGATATTAATAATGCACGGTAGATCAGCCGCGGCGATACACGACCCCGGCGCACGCACCGCTGCGTGGACCTCACGCAGGACTTTATATCTCCTCGCTTTCGCGTCCCACCGTTCTGTTCTCCCCCCCTGCCCCTTCAACCGCCAACAAGGTTTCCACCGCCAAACCGATCCGCAGGCCTCCTCTACGAGGGCTGGGATGATGGATCAGAATGTTAACGGGCCAGAAATTTGGTTCCTTCGGCGGGGAACACGGCTATTGGACCGTCTCGAACAAAATTTGTATGTCCTCCCGAGGATGAACGAAGCTCTCATCCGTTCGTCTATCGAATTCATTGTTGACTATTATTATGATACACATCGAAAGTTATTGTTTGAATTATGGTTTGCGTGCGCCAACCCTTTCACGGTGTGGTAAAATTATAAATTTTGCTCCAACAAGTGTCTAGTTCTTTATATTCGCGAACATTTCGACATGTGATAAGAAGTGTATAAAGAATACGTGGTTTATCTCGTTTTCTTGGATGAAGTTGAACTGTCACGACGCTCTGCCCGAGGACATCAGGGATGAACTGTTAATGGGTTAATAGAGCGCATGTCACATAGGAAAATATGGAGATAGTGTAAAGTGTGCATAACGTTATTAACTTAGCATTAGTCCCATTAAGGAGTTTGATCGTTCTTCGTGGTTTAAAGCTCGGTTACTGGAGTTTATCCTGTCTAGAAGGAAGTTGCTCTCAGATCGCTCTTGCTCTTGGACAGAACAAACTCCGGCCACTGATCTTTGGCATTAGTCTATCGTGAGCTGTTGGTGCACGTGCTCAGGCCTCGTTTTATTTTCGACAGGGCCACCAAATTCTGGAGGCTACTGGTTAATCGCGGTTACGATTTACGAGTGCCGCCATCCGAGGGACTCTGACACAAATTCAGGCAATACACACCACCGTGACCTGAATCCTCCCGTCGCAAATCGTTATCTGTATTATACTTCTTACGGCTCCGATCGGACCTGGAATCCCCATCCGTCACGCGAGAATGGCCCGTGTGCCTTATCGATAAATCCTCGAACACTCTCAAACTCCCGAATCGTGTCGCGGCGGTGTTTGCAAGCGGACCTTTCCCTTAACCGCGAGAAGAACATACCCGAATGTCGGCTAAATAGCCATTATTTTCCCCTTTCACTTTAATATCGGCCATATATTTTTCCCCGCTATCGGGCCGCAAAAAGCGGGGGCAAAAAATGGAATTTTACGAGGCTCAGAAGGGACCGCCTCGCAAACCAGGTTTTTGCGGGCGCACAAATTGATCTTCTTCTAAAGAGGATTCGTACTCGACGCGCCGTTATTTCGCCAAAGAAGTTTGCCAATAATTCAGTCTCCCCGCCGTCTATATACAGGGACCATCGATTAGCCCTCCGAAGAGCCAGCGCTCAATCGTCTGAGAAGAAGCAAATGTTGCGTACTCGAGGAAGAAAAAAAAAAGGAAAAATAAACAAACCGGGTTTTCCCTCCTTCTTACCCTTTCCCTCGTCCTTCTCTCCATAAAGTGACGAGACTAGGCATGGATAGAGATACGTCATGAATTAAGGCGTGTATCGTTTGTGTGCTCCAGGCTTTTCCAGGCTCACAGAATCTCTCTCGTGCGCCAGTGAGAAAGGGGCTCGGAATTTTGCGAACGTTTCGACGCTTAAGCACCGGCCGCTCCGCGATTTATCGTTGAATAACGAGGCGACCGTTGGAATCTATAAAGCACGTCCCCAGGAGGAGGAGGACTGTATACGCGCGTTTCTAACCGCGAAAAGCTGTCTAGAAAGTTTACGGCCGGCGTTATTTCCACGTTTCGCCGGCGCGCAATCACGTTGCTTGATTATTGCCAGAAAGAAAATGTACGTCTCATTGTTCGCGGGCCGGCGTCTCCTGGAAACATGAACCGATCGTTAGAGCATCGGTTTTATTATTGCATCGTTATAAGCCGACAATGGTATCGCCCTGTCTGTCGCCAAAGTTCTTAACTAGCTGTGACGTCTGCGCCCTGGCCGTTCGTTTCCTCTCGGAATTCTTTCTCGAACTTGCCTTTCCTTACTAAATTCTGCTCCCTAACGAGAGCCAAGTTTCGTGGAAAAATCGGGAGTGCCGGGCTCTCCCGTCTACGATCCTCTGCTCGCTTTATATCGACCTACACGCGACTTAATATATGACTCATCGTCAGCGGTGTCGTACTCCTAATGTCATTGTTGGTATTAATGCGTTGAGTGTCAGTTTGATAGGGATTGGCGCCAAGATGACTAGGACGATAATTTTGCACAGTTTATTATCAAAACGATTCGAAGAAGCTAGGAAGGAAAATTGCAAACAGATTTACTAAAAGAATTGTGACATATTGTGAAAGCTGTGATAGTTTACCATTTCTTTGTGAGAAATGCTGTAATACCACACATCGTAATATACACGGATAATAAATGTATATTTCGTGTGTAAATAAAACTTTTTTTAGATGTTTTATACCGCTTTTCACGCTATTGCATTAAGGATGATATTAATAAGGACCCTGTTTATACACGAACTTCTTTTACACGATTTTGGTTTAATACGAATTAGGAAAAAAGTTTAATTCCCTTCTTACACGACTTATTTTAATTCAATACGATCGAACCAAATTTTAAGAAAATTTTGCTTTACATTTATTTCTATAACCGCGACATTGGAGATATTTTTTTACACGAATCTTTTTACACGTATTTCTCGAGAACGTATCTATCGTGTAAAAACAGAATTAGGTGTACAAGACTTAAGATATTTTCGTGATCGCCACGTATAATAAGCCATGAAAATAAAGACACAATCACAGTGAGCGTCTCCAGAGACTCATTTCGACACGAAAAAAACCAAAAAACACGATACTTCTCGTAATCAAACGTCGATCGTTCCAAGACGCACGCGTGGAAGTTACTCCGCCTCGAATTCGAATTGGAAATGCGATCGAGCTATCCTATCGCTAATCCGTAATCCCGCCATCGCGATGCCCATCGTCGAAGATCAGGCTCAAACGTCCGCCATCGGATGCTCGCTCGTATACCAAACAGGATCGCGATAATCAGCTCGAAGAATAACCGCGATCGCGAGAACCGCAGACTCACTCCTCCATCGAGGAATACCCTCCGCTCGAGAATGCTGACACGTCTATCCGGGCCCTTCCTACAAATCTCGCGAGCTCTAAAGTCCGAGGCGCGCTTCAGTTTTACTGCCCGGGATACTTTTAACGACAGAAAGGCGGACGATACTTTTAATGACATTTTCCGCTGGCGGCTGGCACGGTATAAAATGTCGGTAATACCTCGAGCAAACCGACTTCGTTTTCCTCCGGCCTCCCTGGCACTCCTCTTAGGAGACCTCCGGCTCGAAAATTCCGGACAAAACCGGCGGACGAAAGAGCGAGCGGCTGCCTTCCCACCTTCTTCACGGGGCGGAACGATTAAACTCGACGTGAAAACTCCTCGGCGCTTCGCTTTTATGCCCCGCCGTTTGTTCCGTTCCCCATTCGGAGGGATTAAAGGCGGAACAAACAACCGATTCTTCGAGGGAAGCGGCAGTTCCTGCAAATCAGCTTTCGCAGTCGGGCCCAAAGGCCGGAGGAGGACGCCGCTGGTGCCGGTGGGAAGGGCGGATTCTCCTGGTGCATCGAGCAGCGCCCTGACAACGGATAGAGGACGACAACGGGCAGGAAGACGACGACGTCAGCTGCGCCACTGTGGGATGGAGGACAGAGGAGAGAGCAGAGGAGGAAGACTGGCGGAGTCAATGGCACGACGAATGAACACTTTCACTGCTCGTTGCGAATCCGGCGATACCTGTCGGTGGGGAGAGGTTGGGAGGAGGAGGAGGAGGGGAAATAGACAGGGAGTGAGCGATCGTATGACTGACTGACTGGCTGATTGACTTACTGAGCGAGTGAGTGAGCGAGGGTCTGAGGGAGACAATGGTTGAAAGACCGAGTGAGTGAGCGAGTAAATGAATTACTGAGTGGTGAGTGATTCGATGATTGAAGAAGTGCGCGCGAGTCAGTGACTAAATGATCGAATGAGTAAGTGAGTTACAGAGTGAGTGAGTCAGTGACAGACTGACTTACTGAGCGAATGAATAAGAGAGAGTCTGAGCGGGACAGTGACCGAATAATCGATTGAGCGAGTGAGTCAGTGAATTGCTGAGTGACTCGATGATTGAAGAAGTGAGCGAGTCAATAACTAAACGATCCAATAGGTAAATAAATTACCGAGTGAGTGACCAAGTGAGGGAGTGAATGAATCGGTGACTCACTGACTTACTGAGCGAGTGAGCAAGCGAGATACTAATCGAATGATTCAACGAGCCAATAAATGAATTACTAAGTAAATAATCGATCAAGTGAGCGAATCAGTGACTGAAAGACCGGATCAATGATCGAATGACTAACTAACTAAATGAAGGGATAAACGACTCACTGATCGAATGACCAAGTGAGTAAAACAAATCACTGAATCAGTGAAAGACGAAAAGAAAGAGAGAGTATGAAGAGTAGAAGAGACAGATCGAGAGAGAGAGAGATGACTGAGTGAGATGGAGTTAGAGAGAGAGAGAGGAAGAGAGTTAAAAGCGGAAGGGCTAGAAAGGCAGATTCTCGAGGAGGAAGACGGAGGAGGGCACGAAGCTGAGAGACAAGTTTCGCGGTAGTCGAGAACGACAATCGAGCTCGCGCCTCTCCTCGCTAATGAGGGGGAAGGGGGAGGGGGGGGGGGCACGAAATCCTCGCGTTAGGCAAAATGTTTATTCTTGCCGCACGAGCGAGCGCGTATAATTAGGCGGCTATTTTTCTAGCGCTACTTCAAGGGCAAACGGCGAAATTACCTCGTGAAGGTGCGGTTGCGTGGGACCCCGGTTAAGGATTCTCGCCATTTTGCATAAGATTGCGCCATTCACGCGCGATTCTGTATTAGACGGTGTACCTACTGCTCCGTTTATACGCGAGTTTTACGTTTACCAAGTGGCGGACTAAGTCTGAGAATATTTTTTGCTGGAAAGCAAGGGAGGCCTTGTCTACTGCTGTTCGTTTTTTGCTACTAAAATAAGAATGCAACGTAAATTCGAATTACATATAGTAATAATATTGGGAATTGTATTATGTTACAAGAAGAAGTTTTTAATATTTTTAATATATTATTATGTCATAGATAATAATATATATAATAATTATGGTATATAGATAATACATTATTATCTGCACGAAGTGAAGATCGCTAATTAAATTTATGTTCCATTCGTGTCACTACTAAGCGCGTTCCTTGAAATATAGATACATCTATGTATAGTTTATTAATATGAAACATGAGGCAAACAAACATGCACTATATTTCTCGTATTACGAACGTAAAGCAAAATTTTTCAAATTGTATCCATGTACTTCACCCATCTTTCAATCCTCTCAACTATACTCAACCAGAACTCCTGAAAACTATGTCAACGAATTTTTCTTAACGAAGATCAAAACGGTTTCAAAAAGGGCTTCTTATCAACTTTCCCAGGATCTTATCCATGAAACGTCGAAGTAATAGATCCATTGACGCTCCTGGGCTAAGTGTTGAAGGATAAAGCGTCGAAGGATGACTGGCCATCGATTTTGAGAAATGGCTTTCGTGCTTCAGCGGGGAAGCAAAATAGTTTTTGGCGGCTAAGAAGTTTCCCGGGAGAAAAGTAAGACGTCGCTCGGAATATCGATCGGGCATTCGGAGACATCGATCACGCACGATACGAGGTCTTCCGAAAGACGATCGAAGTTCGAAATAAACGCTCCGGGCTTCAGCCGTGATATCCTTTTCCACTACTTTCCTCTTGTATTTCATGCACTTTCGAGCGCAAGGTGCTGGCAGGAGGAACGAGGATACGCAGGATGTATCTTTATCGCCAAAAGCAGCTCCGTGCAATCTTCATGGGCCCCGCTCACCTCCACGTTCCTATCCTCTCCCGTTGCCCGGAATTCCGCGATGTTTCACAATCGCCGCTCCGATAGTATTTTCCGTCCACGTGCGAGCTCGATTTTGCTACGACGGTCAGTTTAGCAAAGCATCCCCAACAATCGTATAACCCAGCCACGTTCCGCGCTGGAAAGTTATTTAAAGGAAGGGAAGGCAAAAACCTAGGCGGTACTTCGAGGATAACCGAGACATACATCTCTGGCGGGCAAACGTTTATTCCTGGGTAATATACACTATTTTGCCGGTGCTTTTCTCTCGGGCGGGCCAAAGCCGCGGTAGCGAAGCATTCGCCTTGAAAGTCAAGGTAAAGCGATAACCAGGATGCGCGAAATACTCCTTTATCTTTCGCATATCTTCCCGCAATCTCCCCGCCGCGTGCCCTCCTTCCCTGAGAATTCAGGATGAAATATGAGAATCGCCCGAAGAATTTATCAAGACAACGTTTCGCCCCGCACTCCAATTTTCCGCACTCGCCGAATTTCCATTCCGAGCGCCGCTCGCGAGGCATCGCCGGTTCGAAGGATCGCGCCCAAACAGCGATTCCTCTTCGTTTGGCGCTGCCCTCCTCGCGTCTTCCGCCAGTCGCTCTTGGCTCCTGAAATAATACGCGCGAGGGAGGAGAGGAGGAGAGCGAGGAGAGGAGCGGAGAAACGTTTGCTCTCGAACGAGGTGGAGATCTATTTTGCGCACGCGATCGCGACCGCCTTTCCCTTATTTTTCCCCGGCGCGCAGTGTGTGCTCAGCCCGGCCGAAAACCGAGGAAATACGATCCCGGGGGATAAGTCAAATAAGTTTCTTGGAGAAAGAAAGAGGAGGATGGGGGGGCATCGCGAAATGAAACCCTCCAGGTGGAGGGAAAGGGCGTAATACTCTTGGAAGAAAAATTACAAAACCCTTTGGACACGGCGGAGTGTGCGAACTCGATTATTGTCCATGCGAGGAAAAAGCCGGCTCTTCGGTTTCCCTGGCTCACGGTTATTCTTTTACTCCCTGGACTTCTGCCGGTGAGAACGGAATTCCCTCCTTGAGAGGTATCGCGAGCGACCTCCCTTGTGTATAGTAAATAATTGTCCTTAGCGCGTATGAAGAGTAATCTTAGACGCGATAAGAGCTCCATGGGTGTATGACTCCTAATCTCATCCCTTGCAATTTGAGAGCAAGTAACTCTTGATCGTGATCCGGCGTACGTTCTTTCCTACACTATTTCTCTTAGTAAGGTTTAATTCCTCGCTTTCATTGCTAGCATTTTCGAATATTCATTTGATTTAATATCGTTATTCAGTAATCATCTTTATATTACATAGTAATCATTTTAATGGAGCCACACGTCGGTGGTAAAAAATAATTATCATTTTAAAGCAAAATAGTCGATATACTCATCTGAATGTCCAGCTGCACCAGACCACGTGGACGATTAAGTAAATAATAAATAATAAAAGTATACGAATATTCCTCTATAATACCAAGAACTGCTGCTCGCAACAAAAGTTCCTTTTAAAAATTCAAACCTCATTGCTGGGAAAGCATTTTCCACGTTCCAAGCCTTATCGTGATTCCTTCAAAATCAACTTCTTCCGCGAGCTTCATACTACTTCCTTTGACACGGCGATAATCCGATGTCTCAGAAATCGAACCTGTCGTTCTAGCTCTTTCTCTCTGAATGGCACTGAGAACAGTATCTACTAAACATCGAGAAACCTGGGTGTCGAGGCCAGCCGAGGAGGGAGCAAAGGCGCAGGCCGCCCTCCGTGCTCCCTTGCCAAGGGGGTTGGCGAGGGAAAAAAATACCGCGACAGTTCACGAAACGCAGATAGGCGGACCTAACCCAACGTCCTGGCGCCCTGGCATACGTCTACGGCCGTGGCAGCGGGTATAACGCGAAAGGGGCGAGCAGAGGGCAGGTCGAGAGTATATAAGAGAGTGAATGAAGAGAGCCTGGTGTGGGAGCAGGAGGTAGATAGGGCTCAGGAGATATACGGCCTCATAATTCGCTTCTAAACATCGCTAATTGCAGCGCTGACCCTCTAAATCTTTTGGGATGCTATCTGCTCGCTTGAAAATACTCTCTTCCCTCTCCCTCTCTCCTCCTCGCCGCCTTGCCTCGTCCCTCCACTCTCACTCTTCCTCGTACCTCTCCCCAAGTCTTTCTCCCAGCTCCTCCTCCTCCCCTTCGTCCCTCGCCTAACCTATCCACGTTCGTTTCGCCAAGGTGAGGTGGTGCAAGGTACTTCGCTTACACGCTCTCTATTAACCCCGCCACGGCTCATCCATTTCTCAGATCGATGCGAGATACCGCCCCGGCTTGGCGCTTTTCGGGCGCAGACCGAGAGGGCCGCGAAAAAAACAAAAAACAGGAGGCGGAATCGAGCGTGAAAAGTAGTTACCTTGGCCCTGATCCCGCGCGATGATCGAGCGGGAGGCACCCTGGACACCGAAATAAGACGTCGAAGAAAATTCGGCGCCGAGCGCTGGCCCCTCGATCGGCCCTGGATTTCTCGGGAATCAGGGACGCTTTACATACGCTGCACGCACCTCCGGTGAGATTAAAACGGGGCCGTGAGTCGAATGAGTATGCGGGCCAGAAATACGAATGTCGATTCTAATGGCGGCCCGTACTCGCGATCGACAGCTGTTGGGCTTAATAACCCACGGGGCTAATTAAAACGTGCGGGGATAATCGGGAAGCGGGGCGAAAGTGCAGGAGCAACTGTCGAAGGGTATTGCGTATTTAGCTGGATTATTGAAAAGCATCGCGTATGAGGTCAAACGTGTTGTTGATACGACGGTTTATTGAGAAGATCGAAATGTGTGGAGGAGCTGTTAGGGCTATTGGTAATAAATGAGAATCGGTGGTTGAAATAAAAGTGGACACGGTAGTTCTCGATAAATAGCTACTTTTTGAGTGTATACTAAATTCTCTATCAAAATTATACTCGCAAAACTCAAAAATTCAAAATTGTAACTACCTCTAAAACCAACTTATGCCAACCTTATATTTAATAAAACCCTGGCTCTACTTTTTTTTCCCTTCTTTTCTTCTTGGTGGATGGGTCTATCTCTATTTCAGGTTCTCAAATAGATACCGGGGTTTAAAAACATCGCACGCCACATATATTATTATTATTATTATTATTTATACTAGCCGTATAAAAAAAATTATCATAATTTTTTTTTATTATTCCAACAGACCATCAACGCTTCGTATAAACGTCATTAGCCGTCCATAAAGGGAAAGATACGCGAAAGTGATTTTAGGGCGAATCTAATAATATCGAGAACATTGGCGCCTATTTGCGAGCGAAGAAAACCACCGTAGGATTCCTCGAAGACGCTGGCGAATGGAAGGGGAGAGAAGGGGATAAATACGAGGGGCCGGTGCGTTAGGGTAACGTTTTCCAATTCACTTTACGAGGCACGCCGCAGCCCCTCGTTTCTGGGAACGAAAGGGATTTCTTTGTTTTATCGACTCGTAATGAAATGCGAGCGGGCGAATTTCCCTAATACAAAGCACCGCTGGCCTCGTTCCCTCCCCCCCCCCTTCTCTGCCAAGCCTACCCTTTCCTACCTTCCTCGACTAATAACTCGCGTCCTCGTATCCATTCCTCGTCGTCATCCTCCGCGACGACGGCGTAAATAATCGCCTCTCTGTCCTGGTAAACAGCGCCCGGACGCTGCCGGCTTCCGTGGCAAATAAATGTTTTAATTAACCCCTCCGAGGCTCGAAAGTTTGAATCGAACCGCTGGCCGTGCGCGGGATACTTGCAGGCCCGTTTGGCGAGATAACTTTTTACCTCGGGTGCCCACAATCGGTGCATTGCATAAAGTTCTTTCGGGCTGTTTAGGGAAATCGGGCGGTTGTTGAATATCGGTACTGCACTTCTCGGTAGTTAATGATCGAGATTAGTGATAATATTGTTTTGAAAAGTAATTCGATAGCTCGATCGATTCTTTTGAATTTTATATGAATTAGTGCATTTTACGGATTTTTTATAGGAAGCGTAATTGGTGCAAAGGGTTTTTGGGTTGGTCAGGAAAACTAGGTGGTTGACGAATATCAGTACCATTCTTCGGTTGTTAATGATTAAGATTAAGATTATTTTATATAGATTAATGAAGATGGATTAGGGAGCAAGTTGTGCGCAAATAATGAGCGGCTACGCTGATTATCGCGTAAAAAAATTTGACTCGCGGACTGTTAAATATAGAATTCGATTTACATATTTATATATACACGTTGCTTGGCACTTATCCAGACCTACTTTGCCATAAAATCACAATAAACAATAATCGCTAAAAAAGAGTATCACCAAACCAATCATCAACACTAGCTAGATCCTCAAAAATCACATTCCAACAACAAGTTCAAAGATCGGTGCAAAGAAAATCCCCGATAAAAACATCGCTAAACCATTCATTAACTCTCCCTAGTCACTCAAAAATCACGTTCTAAGAAGAGATCAGTGCGAAAAAAATCGATCCTCCCTCCATCGATCTCTGTACTCACATACTCGAGCCGACTTATTTGGATTCGCCATGGGTTCGTCTCGCTTCCAGACATAAATACCAGCCTTAACGCACGCAGCCCTCGAGGGCGGGACAGCGATCGTGTTTACCGAACTTATTTTGGTTAAGTCACGTCCTCAAAACAAACCCCATGACACAGTGTATATAGGATCGAGACGCGATAAGTCCGGTTTCGTGACGAATGCCATTCGCGGCGGGGAGGAAAAGTCGGATAGGAGGGCCACTTGTATACCTTGGCCCTCTGGTGTTTTTCCTTTTAACGCGGCTCGTCAGCGTTCCGGAATGCCAGCCGAGCGCCGACCTCCCGGAAGGCACGTCTGGATGGACGACGATCGTTTCCGTGAAAATATTGCGAGCAGCTTAAACCTCCCGGATCCGTGCGAGGCGTTCCGGGTGTATTCAAAGCTCTCGCGATTGCGATGCCCGGAGGCGGGCCCGTCTAAATTACCCTCAGCTCGCCGCTCGGATAAATATTTGCCGGATCGCGGACCAAACTCGGGCGGTTTTTTCGAATCCCGCCCAGGAGGAGCGGCGGCTTTGACCTCCTCCTTCCCATTTGGCGAAACGATTGTTGCGCCCAACTCTTTTCCCGATTTCGAAAAGGGGAGGCCGCCCCTCCGGGAGGCGAAGTGCCTTCTGCATTTCGCGAAAATGCCAGCCCGCCCCTCGAAGGAGTCTCGCCCCTTAATCGATAAAGTTCCTCGGATTTGGTCGTGCAAAACTCGTGCCTCGCGTGCTTCCTCTCGGGTTTACGAAGGCGCTGCTGCTCCATTCTCGAGCGCAATCACTGTTTCTTTTAATGGCTAGGATAATCGTGAACCCTGCCTTTCTCTGCTATGAGATCGTATTTGTTGGTTGTGTTTGGATGGTGGTATTTCTTTTTTTTCTCATTGATTTTTGGTACCGATTGCTAAGCTCGTGTGGTATAGGATGTGCTGCTTAAGGTGGGTTACGAATTGCTAAAGGTATAGTATGTGGAAAAACTATCGGTGATAGGCGAGATTCGAACCCTGGTCTTCCATATGGAAATTCGAGCCTCTATCTAGCACACCATCGTAGCTTTTATAATGGACTTTACTTTAATCCATGGGCCGTTCTTATCGTATATTTTGCTCAAAGTTCGTGTCTCAACACGTTTTACGGATGTGAAGGCTGTATCACTCATTTTCATGGTCACGCGATATATCATAGGACGCGATACGACGTGGATTTATACGCGACATTATCAGCGTGGAATTGAGTATAGCGCTGATTAATTCAAACTATCAGCCCCCATCGTGTAATCGTCGATAGATTAATCGAATACCTTTATCCAGCTTTCGAGGAAGTCTCCAACGCGTTATCGTTGGCTCGTGGTTTTCGTCTCCTATCGGCTTTCAGCCGAGTGTCTTCGCCAGGAACGTCTTGTACTTTTATCGACATCAGCTAGGATCTATATTGGCGCATGCGCGATACCGCGTTGCATTCGTTTCCTCGAGCGCGACTCGTTGAATCTGAAGATCGGGCTCACGGTTCCGTAAGCATAGTCCGACAAGCCGGCAGCATTAACGATTCCATTGTCGAGGAAAAACAGCAAGCCCCGCCGCGGCCACTCGTTATAATTGATACTCGGATAAACCCGGGGTAAACAGCAATCCGGATCGTCTATAATTCATAATTCCAGAAGTCTTCTCGAGGGGCTCCTCGCATTTGCATGTAACGACTCCGGCCGATACTCCTCGGCGCAAGCTTTTTAATGTCGAATAATAGGTTTCGGCTCTTATCGTGCCCGGGCACAAAGGGCAGCGAAAATAATTCATATTCCGGTTGCTCGGTGCCGGACATTTAACATTTATCACCGCGGCGCTCCGGGAAGAAAGCTGCTCTTTCAAAGAATCGAGGGCCGGCCTTCCGTCGAGGAGGATTCCATGCCTCCGTTCCCCGATTTAAATAACCTTCATTAATCAAATTATTTCTGCCCCGCCGTCCTGCGATGGAATATAATATTTCCGTGGCGCGCTGCGTCCCCTCCTTTCTCGAATAACGACCGACGCCGCCGTTTCGACGGAAGTACCGACGCCCACCGCCCTTCCCTTCGCCCTCGATAAACAACCTCCTTCCGACAATCCTAACATTCTCGTCCTGGAATCGACGTTCGACTCGAGTGGCACTCTCGCTTCTCTCCGCTCCCAACGAAATTACATCGCCCCTTGGGAATTCTTAAGATCGGCTAAGACAATTACATCGACGTACGGAAACACTCGTCGTGATTTTATGCCGTTTATTCGCACTACTCGAGCGCACCAAGTGTCCGATTCGGAGAGGAATCGCGCGGTGGTTAGAGTGGAGAGTATGGTGACCAGTTGAGTAAAGATGTGGGTGTATATTAAACTTGTGTTGATGGGAGAGTCCATTGATGTGTTGTGAATGTATGGGGTTTTAGAGAGGATTTTGTAGGGGGTACTTTCAAAGGTTGATAGTGGTTTTAGGAAGGATGACTTAGGTTGTTCGTTTATCTTAATGGATCTTGAAATTAATATCTGTTTCGAATTATAGTGGTTCAATGCTGTAGGATCTAGAACTTACAAGCTATAGAATTTGGTGTAACTACAGTATCCCCTGTGTGTTCCAACCTTGGCATCGAGTTTTTAATTGGACAGTGAGTCACACTCGACCGACATCGCGCTTGAGAGCAACCTGAAAAATCACGCACCACGGGTACATTTATATACGCATACACCACGCTTGCCTTATTTATTAATTTATAATTTATATACGGTTAATTTGTCTTATGTATTTATTTAGATTTTATTCTCGGTATGTATCATTTCTTTAAGTTTATACTTCGAGCTATTGGAATAAAAAATCAGTTTTCTTGAATATCCTCCCTACTTGGCATCACCTCTTTTGGAAAACCAGGCTTCGTTATACCATAAAAAAGATCACTCTCAGCCCAGTTACTCAGTGTCCAATTTTTTCCGCGCCTTCTTTCACGATACAGCTCTATTCACCACCTTATATCCCAGACTTTCTATTTCACTTATTCTTAAACATGAATAAACCTGAATAAACATGAAATAATTGCTAGAACCACGCAACAGTGGACAAAAATTCTTAACCTTCTCACGCACAATGTCGTTCTCTCGACTCAAATCTTAACTCCATCAAAACCAGATGAAAAGCAATTATTAACGCGTCAAACCTAATTCCCCTCTAAAACCCTATTCACCAGTCGTCATAAAAAAGATCATCCGAGGAGCTACGGTGGTGTAGTGGATAGAGGCTCAGACTGCCACGCGGCAGACCCGGGTTCGAATCCCACCCATCACCTCTGGTTTTTCTATGTGATATGTATACCGTAGCTCTGGTGG
>JBCFXI010002528.1:0-21125 GCA_038496175.1 Ampulex compressa | reverse complement strand
CGAAGTTTGCTCGTCGACCATTTGGAAAGGTTTTAGGAGATTGGCGGAATTGTGGTAGCTAAGGGAGATGATTGTACGATGCTTATGAGCGATATGTTGCTAAAGACGATGATTCTTCCTTGTTATATCCATGACAATTTCTTCTTCGATCGATGATTCGTCCTTGTTATATCCACGACACAATTTTTTCTTCGATCGATGATTCCTCCTTGTTATATCCATGACACAGTTTCTTCTTCGATCGATGATTCGTCTTTGTTATATCCATGACAGTTTCTTCTTCGATCGATGATTCGTCCTTGTTATATCCGTGACAATTTCTTCTTCGATCGATGACTCGTTTTTGTTCAAATCATGGCTCTCTCTTTCTCTCTCTCTCCCTCTCTGACTCTGTTTCTGTTTCTATTTACATCACCCTCTCTGTTCTATTTCTTTATCCCTATATATATATATATGTGTGTGTATCCGTCTCTATATCCATATCTATCTCAGTCCCCGTATCCGTATCGGTCTCAGTCCGCGCATCCGCATTTGCATCCGCCTCTGTCTCATTCGATTGTTCGTTCGAGGCCCCGTGCTTATCTCTTTAACGCGCAGTAACGTCACCGTGGTTACGCGCGTCATCCTCGCAATCATCGGCATTACCGCGATCATCATCCCCGGGCCTCCACCTCGGCATCGCCACGCGTCGATGAGCCCTCCTCCAGGCGGCCATCGGCGATCATCGGCATCGCGATCGGTATTATCGCTATTATGGCACTCGTTGTTGCCGGGCTTGTTGACAATCGTCGCGTTGGCTATCGGCCTCGATTGAATTTAGCATAATCCGGCGCTTTGCGAGCTCCACGACCGGCCGCAATTCGCCACTCGGTTCCATGCATCACGCTGGATCGCCGTGGCACGTTAATCGGGGAATTTTGGCCGAACGGCCATAATTTGGCGGGGGATTTTCCTCGGGCGACTAGGACCCACGAGTTTGGAAGGATCGTTATAGATTCGGGACGTTTTACACGCATGGAATGGCGTTAGAGATGGCCGCCTATTGATGGAAAAGAAAAAATAATTCGCTTCTAAAGGAGTAGTGTGAAAAGAACGCACAGGATTAGAGATGGCTGTCTATTGATGGAAAGAAAATAATTCGCTTCTACACGAATAGTATGAAAGAACGCACAGGATTAGAGACGGCTGTCTATTGATGGAAAAAAAATAATTCGCTTATACACGAATAGTATGAAAGAACGCACAGGATTAGAGACGGTTGTGTATTGTTGAAAAAAAAATACATAAGTCTCTGCTAAAGGAGTATGAAGAAAAGCACAGGGTTAGAGATGTCTGTCTGTTGATGGAAAAAAGATAAATCGTTTCTAAAGGAGCAGCATAAAAAGAACGCACAGAGAAACGTGGCTTCGATAAATTCGACATACCTCGATAATACCACAAGCATGTCGCGATTTTTGTAATAGAAACGTGTGATTTGATTTAGGATAAACACAAGCGAATCTTGTAAGAATTTATGGATTTGGGAAGTTTTATACTTCTAGCATCACATTTTTAATTAAAAAAAAAATAAGTACACGATTTGGGACGAGTTGAATAAATGTTTTTCAGAATCAAAATATTCCTCGAAGCTTTTAACAAACGCTAGAAAGGACGTATGCAAAAGTACAGGGCAGGCTTTACAACATCATCACGATCGCATCTAACAACTCCGCATTGTCTTCCATAGATTTGTGTACTCTTCCGATTACCCGAAACTTTTTTGCACGCACCATTTGCAAATGGTTCCGCGCGCAGAGGTACCAAGGTCCTAAACTCGTGTACCTGCTCACGTTCGTTCGCGCATGTGAGGGGGATGTATATAAAATATGTAAAGAGAAGGAAAGGAACGGGGTCCAAGGGGAGTAAGACACTTCCATCTGGCAGACCGAAAAGCGGCCGAAGTACCTCTCGAAACCCAGAAGGAAGAACCTCAATTTTCCCCGACTTTCTACCAATTTGTGTCTAACGAGTATACGTGTATTCGTTGAAAATATCTTGCGTCGCGAATGTTGCTTCGAGGCTTCGAATAGACTTGCTCATTTTTCCTTTCTCCTGCCTTGCCGCATCCGGAGGAACATCGAGGCTGTCCCTTTTTTCGGCGGTTATTACAGGAGAGCTTTGCCTTCGATCGTCTCGCGGACATGCGAAGCGATGGCGCGTCGGGGAAGAAATCGCGCACATACGTTGTCGTCGACGTAATAAATTGGTGGCGCGGTATCGCGTAATAGGGCGCTTTGCTGTTGCATTACCAAAGCCTGTAGATACACGTATTCCGTGTAATATTCTCCCAAGTTTATGCCTGTTAATCTCCGGAAATTATGCGCACGGCGCTTCGTGAGCTGGAAACGTGGAATAAGAAATAAGGATTTATTTGACAACGCACGGCCAGCTTCATTTCCCCACGCAATTCGAAGATCAGGGATTTTTTCTTTAGCGGAATAGAAGGTGCATAGTGGAACCACGCCACTTTGATGTCCGCATTTTCGTTTAGGTAGCCGGACATTTTAACGAGCGGAAATAAATCTTGTACACACGTACACGTTTACACGTGCAATACATAATGGACTTATACTACGATAAATTTGTGAAACACAAATTGAGGGATATGCCGGGAGTAGAAAGTTCCTCGAGCGAATGTTCTTATTTGTATATTGTGTAGCGAGGGAGAATGAATTAAGCAGTCTTGATGGTGCTTTTTTACCTTAAATTTAATACGGATTTATGGCCAGGTGGGATTTGGAGCCTTAATTGAACGTGGAGTTTAAAACAAGTTGGCGCATCGAGGAGCATCGGGAAGGTGGTAAAGTTAGCCTTCTTTACGATCCAAGATCGTTCCACTTTAATACGGTTTAGTAAGCTTCGATAGCAAGGCATACAAACCCCATAAATTACAATTATGTACCCGTAAAACGTCTTCCTCGCCTCACTCGGCCCGTCGGGGTCGTAATTAAATATGAAAATGCCCGAGTTTTAGCAAGTTTTTTACTTCAACTTGATCACCGGGCCATTCGTGTAAAATGGGATGATTTACGCCCGCCGTAAAATACTTTGCTCGCAGGATTAATCGCATTTTATCCCGCGCGATCCAAGGGGATCGCTTATGCTTCAAAAAACTTTGCGTCCATCAACCCGAATCGTCGAGGATCGAGCAATTTTCGCGGTTTTCTCGTTTCTCGAGGCGAGTTTACGATCGCCAAATTCATTTCTCCGATGCGCGGGGAATCGCATCGAAGGAAAGCCAGGATTGAAAATGATTTGGTACGTAAATAATGACCAAAGTCCTTCGTAATGATGAACGTCAAGTATGACAGCGCACGATTCCTGGAGTATCGAGAAATGGATTGGGATTTGTCGGAAGGAATGGAGAAAACAAAACGACGAAAATACCGTCGAGGAGTAATGAGAGCAATCGTATCTCGAAAGGGTTTCTTTTTCTCCCGTCGATATGCAGACTCCTAATTTGGATCAAAACCCGGTCTGGCTTATTAATTTGTCCGTTTGGCGGTGATCCAATTCTAGCCAGTCCTTCCGATCTCCGGCGCGTTCGAGTTTTGCCGAGAATAAGGAAACGAATTCCCCTGAAATCCTGTGAATCGGCCAGTTCGATATCTCCTTGTACTTTGATCTAATTTTAAATTGGCAAGTGTGCCAATTTTGCCAGTAGTTAGTCGTATTGCAATATACTTGTTTAACGTTCTGTTTACCAGAGGAAAATTATCATCCTTGTTCTTCCCTTCTCTTTTATTTATCACCGAATCGAGTTAAACTACGATATGTCCTTCTGAGTCGCTGCTTGGAATTTGAAGTCGAGACTGCTCGTATTCGCTAAGCTTCAATTTTACATGCGCTATATACGATAGAGATCAAAGACACGAGTCTCGAGGGAGGATGATGTTAAAGGTCAGCCGCGGAGGAAAATAAATTCATCAAAGGAGCATCGGGTATATTGAAATCGTACTTCGGGAGCAAGTTGGTACTAACTGCTGTGACAGGAACAGGGAATCAGTAAATGATATTCAATGGCGAATAAAGGAAGGGAAGTTCTTTCTTGAACGAATTTGCTTAACTTTCGTTCGAGAAGCTTAAACGAGAGATTTTCTAATTCCACGATTCATATAACGCCTCCAGCATTTTCTCGATTACTTAAAACTGATAGCTAAAGCGATTTCAATTTTTTCTTACTCTCGTACATTTCGTAAGATAATCAATTCATATCTTCCTATTAACACTAGAACTACCAGCCACTTTCTGAGCATATTTAGAACACCACATACATCTTTAAAAAAAGCTGGGGAGTAAAAGGAAATGTCGGTAAAGCAAAATGATAATTTAGATACTACATGAAAATCATGGAAAATCTAAAAAAATACATCGTTAGAAAGTGGTACAATTTTTTAAAGAAACGACTGACCAGTCATTTTGTTCGGTTTGGTAGTTCTAGTGTTGATAACTTAGTTATATAATATGATTTATACTATAATGTAATGATCTCTGGAAAAAATAAACATTGCAACGTTTCGCGACAAAAATTCTCCTGGACATTGTACGCGTTCTCATTTCGCAGGCGCGCACATTATAACTAAAATCAGCCCATCACTTTATTTGTCACCATTATTTCGCCGCTATTTGCGCCACGCGACCGGTGTAATATAAATCAGCGGATTTTTGGCGAGCGAGATTAGGCGGCTGCACCCGCGGGGCCAGTTTAAACGGCCTTTTTCAAACGCAGTTTGTCCCTGGTTTCGCCGATACGGACTGCCGGTTGATTGTATTGCCAATCGCGTTACAACTAACGAGTCATTGCATTTCTAACAGGCCTCAAAATGCACAATTCCCCCGGCGCCGCGCGGGAGCGCGATATCGTAGAAACTCATTTTGCCAATTGTCCATTTCTGCGTCGGTGTGTTTGCATATTTATATATTCGCGTGTTCGTGCACTGGCCTGCGCACGTGGGCGTCCCTGTATGCGCATCTGCGCGTATATACGTTTCTGCGCATGCGCGCGTCCTTTGCACGTACTTTTACGCGCGCATGTACTCGCGCGTATTTATGTGCGCGCGCATGTATTCGCGTGTATTCATATACGCGCGTATTTATGTGCGCGCGCATCTATTTGCGCGCACTCGAGTGCGCGCATGTATTCGCGCGTATTCGAGCGCGCGCCTGTGTACGTACACGCCTTCGAATGAAAACGGTCAGTGGAAAATGGCCGATAAAGCTGTAATCTCCATTCGAGGGACATAAATTACAAATCCGTCGGGCGTGGGTCCGCATCGATAGTCCGTAATTGTCGAGCCTATAGGTTTAATCGGTCCATGGTCTTGTTAGACTTCCTGAATGGCTTTAGGAGTTTGTTTTTGCGCGGCAAAGTCCCACGATAGGCCTGGCTAAGCGTGCGAAAAAATATAACCAAAGTGGAAAGTAAACTGCGGCGGTGGGTAAATAACGAGCGTGCGGCGACATCGAAGCTGCACGGCCGCGTTTGTTTATAAACAATTACCGGATGCGCGAAAACACGCGTTGGCTTGAATTGGAATTAACGCGTGTTTCTCCGCTTGCGTGGAAGTTCAGTGAGAATGGAGGAATGTTCGTCTTTTCCGTTATGTATTTATTTGCGCATTATTAGTTGCGCATAAGTTCGTCTTATGCGCTTGCAATTTACTTTCTCCATATCACTAAAAAAAACTCATGATATTAAATTTCAACGAAAGTGCAACCGACAGTTTTCTATATAATCTTCCAAAAAAACTTATTTATCTCCTTTTCCACACTAGTACCACGCTTCTTTCTCTCTGTTCATCATAAATGCAATTCTCCACAAAGAATATCCAAAGAATTTTTTATCCCTCTCTACTTTATCTTTTGGTGCACGAAGCTTTGAGCAAGTTACACAAGGTGCAATCATAGACGATCCGCTCGCAGAGTTTTTCGAGAATCGAGAGAACTGCGAAGTACGCGTGGCCAAATCCGTTCGTATCGAGAGGTTTAAACTGCTGTGAATCGTGCGCTCCCCTTTGACGCCAGAGCGGTTGACGTATAGGCGGCAGGATCGTTGACAGTTGGAACTAACGGGGAACTTGTAACTCATCAATCCGGCCAACCGATGTGGACACATATTCCTCGGGCTTTCGGGCTCACCTCGGTTTAGCCCACGAGCACTGACGATAGTTTTCGAGGTGTATTAACCCTTTCGCCCTGCCGACCCCCTGACGAAGTGTGATATTTATAGATACAACCCACTGCCGACGAAATCGAAACGCTCAAAGCGTCTCCACAAAGCACGACTCTATTTCCTGTTTTACGAACATTGCGATGAAGTACATCTTAAAATGTGCCAAGTTTTCGAGCATGTATATATATACATATATTAAGTTGTCCCAAAAGTATCTTCCGCTATTTCCACGCCGCTTCTTTATCCAGCAATGTTTATACAAAGGTGAAACTTAATCTGTCGATAAATTCGAGAAATTGAATTTTAAAACTGTTAACGTACCATATGTAATATAATTAAATTCTGTAAAGACGCTCATATATATATATAATCAAATTTAAAAAATACGAGTTATAAAAATACTAAGCGAGATTGTGGTTCAAGACTCGACCTCAGCAGTCGATGCCTAAAATCTTTCATACAAAAAAAAAATTCTTATTCGGATTCCACGTTAAACAGTAGGTTCGCGACAAGGCAAAAGCAAAATTCGAGAATTAACGTCTGTATAAATATATATTTTTTAATGATAACATACGCGTTTTGAGGGCGCGTATACGCGTTTTTTACGGCAAAAGAATCGAGGTCGATGAACCCACGGTTCGTTCGGTTCCCCTTGGTCCTTCTCTCTTCACCGTTCGCCCATCCATCCGCCTTCGCTCGGTTCTGCCGTAACGGCCTCTGTACATAAACGTGAAATCCATTAACGACGACGCAGGCACGCGCGCGGCTGCACGTAGACTTACACAACTCGAGCTACGCGTCCTGAGAATTCGCCGAAAGCTGCGTATGGAAATCGTTCGTCTAAGAGGCAGCTTAAAGTCCTCGGTGTCTGGAAACATTTTTTTTTTCTGGATTTTCTTCTGGTTCATACGTTCCGATCGTTTTGCGTGAAATTAAAGCGCGAAATGCTATTAATTCTTAATGACCGCGAGATCGACACAACCGCAGAGAGGTCTTTTCAGTATGATTTGTTGTTTTTGAAAATGCTTTTTATATTACTTTTTCTTTTTTTAGTTTCTGTATTGTATATATATAAATATATATAAATAAATGTATATGTATATATAAATAAAAATCTTTTACATTATAGATTTAATAAAAGATTTTTAATTTCCTCGTAAAGGATTTTCGTGAAAAAATGTTTACTTAAAAAAAGCTTATTTAAGATTTATTAGAAGAAGAGGCGGGGAGTATAGGAACTTCAGAATCGATCAACTTCTTTTTCTATAAGCGGAATTATCAAACCTCTTTCTTCATTCAACTCATATTGCACGGTACGGAAAGTCTTTGCACGTCTGAGAATAGCGCAGAATCGTCGTCTCTCGGACATACCTCCCCAGATCCGTATCGTTTCGTGGTCGATAAGAACGAGTCTGTTCCCTGGCAGGCCTGGTACAGCGAGGCGAGGAGGATTTTTCATTGTTGGTATATAGACCTTTACGCGTCGAAGTATCCACCGTAGAAATCGATTCCTTCACATTTCCCGAACGTATGTGCGCGCGAGAGGGAATTTATGATGGAGCTCAAATGGAAACTCGGAGTTTCAGTATTTCTCCGGCAAGATTCTGACGTGCCTATCCTCGTGGATGGCCCAAAAGCCGGGCGTACGCTTGCATCGCGGCAGGATCTTTCTGAATAATCGCGATATCGAAGGAGGCGAGGTCCAAATCGTTGCATACTTTACTTTACACGAGAAGGACGGACGCTTTTGGCGATCCCACGATTCGCGCTTTGGCCGTCAAAGGCGGGATAATTGTGAGAATATTCGCGGTGGTAATAAGGTTATGAAATATCACGCGAAATGCCGGCGGTACATGCCTGCGACATATTCGGGCAAAATGCTGCATTAACGTTTCGTCGAAAATGCACGTATTTCGCGTAATTTAAAATAGGTATGGACAACGGGCCCGATGCACAGTGCCCATCGATCGTTCTGTTTGACCACAGCCACTGCTACCAATTTATTCTAAAAGCATCCCGGAGCTGTGTCTGACCAATATTCGCTGTAACCACTGGGACCACGTTTGCTAAGTAACTCCGATACTTTATGTTTAACGCTCTTTCCACGATGAATATTCCTCGAAAATTATTTCCCGGCCTTTATTTGCCGGGTTTATTCGGTGTTGTTTCTTGCGTATCGATAGTAGCTCGAGTTCTCGTCGATCCACGTGTTAGTACGAGAAGGTTCGTTTGGAATTTATCCTCGAATTACTTATGTAAATAAGACTTATCAATTTGTACTATATATAACATATTCTGAAAATGATATACACATATGTATATCATATGATTATACATAATTATATATAATATTCAGAATATGTGATATATACTATAAATTTATATACATCTTATTCACGACGATCGATGAGAACTCAAGCTACTATCGATACGCAAGTAACGGCTCCGAATAAACCCGGCAAATAAATAATTTCCAATATTATTTATGTATATTGTTGTTATGTATTTGCGTATAGAATCATGTGTATACATATGTATACTCGATTCTGCAGGCTAAAGAAACTCATATACGTATACACGCCTATTCATCCTACGTGAAACATAATCTTTCGCCCAAATATTCCATCCTAAGCTCCAAGAAGATACGCGTAATCGTATTTAATTCACCGTACATACGGGCAGATGATTTATCCCGGAGAGTTCTTCGCGCAGCTCATCTGTATTTGTAACGAATGTGACCGTTGGCTTTTCTCTTTTTTCCATTTTTCTTTTTTTTTTTTTTCAAAGCAACAGGGACGCGACGTCTGAAATTTATCGAAGCCACGGTACGCGAGGGACCTCCGGAGTCCCGTATAATTCGAAATAGACGCAGATGTCACAGAAAGTGCAGCGTTCATCGATCGTTGCCCCTGACTGCGGCCGCCGTTACTAATTCCGTACGCGGCCATAGCCACGTCCGACCAATATCAGCCGTGATCACTTGCTCCGCGCTGGTGCGACTGACGGTCTATCGGCGGATAATTCCACTGCCTCCGCGCGGACCAAGGAAAAACGGCTAAATAAACGGACATACCTCGGTGTGTGCACGTTCGTAAACAGACGTCCGACCGGTTTTTCTGCGATTCTTGAAAAACCTCGACGCCCGTCCCGCCGCTTGTTTTTCCACTCGGTATTATCCCGTTAAAAAACGTACCTCCAAGGATTTTTCCCCTTCTGCTAAAAGGAAATCAGTCCTCGTGGCTTTTCGCTTCGTGTTTGATGGCGACTTAATTAGTCCCGCGTAACTTCCTATTGGGTATCTACGAAATGTATTATTACTATATAACGTATATTAATATATCTGTGCATTTATGTTATAAGCACTGTATTTGTTCTTAGCATACGTGCTGAAGTTTTTGCGAGACTGGCTGCTTTTGATCGGTGTCGCGTGGATGGAAGGACGAGGAACATTTCTACGCGGTTATTTGGGAATATGTATTTTGCGCATTTATGAATGGAGCAACGTTGGTACGTGAGATAAATGAATGGAGAACTTGTTATCTGGACACTTTATTCGGGCATTTCGAGTGACGCTCGAATGACGGATCGTTGAATGGATATGTAGAGCGGTTATCAAGAGGCGTACGTATACGTCAACGAAAAAGAGAAGGGAAGGAACGATGTGAATGGCAGACAAACAGCTATCTGGGCAAAGCATCGGATGTAATAGCAGAGAAAGCGAGTATAGCCACTTCGATGAATATTGAAGAAGACAAGTACGTGCAGTCGGTCTTGCAACCTTGTTTTCTTTTTGCACGCGATACGCCGCACGTCCATCATCTTTGAGCAACGAGACACGTACAGATTAGTCGTCATATCCGGTAAATACTCGAAGTGAAATCGTATTTGAAACAGATTCCAAATTACAATATTATACCCGATTTTACGTAAGGTTCCAGGTGCGATTATAATAAATCTTCCATTAATAAACTTGGACGAAGTTAAAGTTTAATAATAAATGTAATAATAAACTTGTACGAAGTTAAGTACCTCCTCTTAATCTTGCTGAATATTTTGGTAGGATGACGTATGAAAGCGTCAGAAAGTCGGGATGACGTATGAAAGCTCGAGTACGTAACGCATTATTACGAGAATTAGCAAATTACCTTCCAAGGAGCTTTCCAAATTTGGAATGTCCAATCTAGACCTTGGCAAACGAAGCCAGAATGCCGTGCGAAGGCACGATTATACAACGCGTTATCACGCCAATTATCGTTCCAAAAATACTTTCATCTCTGGTACCGCTCGATTCGCGCTTTTATTCGGAACGACATTCACGTGGAAAATTTCGCACTCGATGTTAAATCGTTCTCCAACGATCTTGTCAAAACTGGGGCATCTAATCTCTGGCGAGCGAAGGCGAGGCGCCGCGCGAAGGGACAAGCGCGTAAACACGCTATCGCGACTGGCGTCCGATCATTACATCGTAAGCGAGCCCAGATGAAATCTCGACGGGCCATTGTGCGCAAAACTATCGTCGAGGGAACCAGCTTTGGGCGGAATATCGTCCCGCACCGATAAGCCGACTTCTCCTACCAGCGCTGGTTTCCGCCTGCGTGCGAATCGCACACGCGGATTTTCCGATGTGCCAATGCAGCGGTTCTTAACCTTTTCGAGGTCACTTCTGGTGATAAGGAAAATTCGCGCGGTACTCGAAAATGAAGCTTAAACTGTATTTTGTAATTATCAGTATAGGCGACTTTGGACGAAAACCGTGGATTACATTGCATGGACGAATATTATCATTATTGCATTGCACTTTTAAGACGCGATTAATATCGTGCCGGGACCATTTTTTTTTTTGGAGAAGAATTAATCGCGTAGACAAAGACATGGAGGAGAATTAATCGTAGACGATAGAATTAATCGATGATCTGCGGATTTCAAGTAATCCGAAGGAAGTCAAATCGTTGAAAACGCGAACAGAACGATATATCCAGAACTCTTTTTCAATTAAAGAGCCTCAAGCGTTTATGACTCTCGGCCACCATGGCTTGCTCTTGAGCCTTTTAAAATATCGACTTAAAATATAATTCCTAAAATATCGACCTTAAAATATAACTTTGCTTCCGCTGGTTTTTTTCTAAAATTCGATGCTTCATCCTAAAAAACAGGTTATACATTTATAATTCAAAGTATTATTCACCAATGTCCCCTACCGTCTCCCTTCTTGCGACGTACAAATCCCGCGTTGGAAAAAGCCACTACTCACCACCAAGTCCGTCCATATATTAAAACAGAGGAAGCAAGCTCTTAAACCTAACTCGATCATCCAAGTCCAACAAAGCCCATTATCATTTACAAATACCTCGCGTCGCTCCCAAAATCAATCAAAATAGGCGCCCATCGTTCGGCTGCGCGCAGCAACAGCGAGCGGCTCAGGGTTAAGAACCACTGGGCTAATGCGCTTTATATTACAGCGGCGCGGTTTCATATTTGCATTGCCGGCTGTTGCATCGATATTATCTTCCTGCGTGGAGGGCCCGCCAATTTATACGCCCCACCGTCCGCACAATAAACGTGGCCCAGTTCGTAGGTGAGCGCGCTGGGGCGCGAGCCAGGCCGGAAAGTGCGCCAGATTCCGCCAAAAACGTTGGAGCGCCATCGAGCTGGCGCGCCCTGGCTGCCCGATGGCATTCCACCGGCTCGCCCCTGGAATTCCTTTTTCTGCTTTATCGCGACACGCCCCTGCCCAGGGGCTATTATGTCCCGGAGATTTATCGGCGTTAGGCGCACGTTGCTGGAACGGATCGTCGATGATAATTGTCCTCGAACGCTCGAGGCGCTTCGAGTTCTCCTTCGTGGCAAGGCGAAAATAATCTGGCGTGAGAATACGTTAATATTCCGTGGATTGTGAGTGCGTGGACCGAGTGCAGTGCGTTTGGGCTGCGAGGCGAGGAGAGAGGAGGGAGAGAAAGGGAGCGTATGGGTTGGCTTTGGGCGAGGCGTCATTTAGAGGAATGCGATGAGCGTGAAAAGGACTGCGGACGAGAGGGGGCGCGTGCTGGGATGCTAGGGAAGAGGGAGGATCTTGAAAGAGTATAAAGGGCAGTCGAGGAGGGAGAGTCAGAGTACAGAGTCAGAGTCTGAGTACAGAGTCAGAGTATAGAGTACAGAGTAAAGAGTCAGAGCACAGAGTCAGAGTCAGAATACAGAGTCAGAATCAGAGTACAGAGTCAGAGTACAGAATACAGAGTCAGAGTACAGAGTCAGAGTCACAGAGAACAGCGTAAAGAGCAGATCAGAGTGAGCATAGAGAAACATACCGTATAAACTATATCCTAGTAACAGTAATAAACTATCCATCCTTATCGACACAACTACCTAGCAGAAAAATACTTAAACCTAACCATCCACGCAAAAAATAAAAATCCTAATCAATCCCCACACTTTTCTCTTTTTTTAAATTAATTTCGTACGAGTAAACGAAGCACGAGTCACCTCCTAGTTGACGCTCAAACTATTGATCGTAATATTAGATTCTTCATCACCAAGACGAAGTATCCCTCTAATATCACATTTCCTCACCAAGTACAGATCCTCCTCGATAAACCAACCACAGATCAACTCGATCAGTGGAAACTCCTTGGACTCGCCGGACCGTCCAGAGCGTGCGCAGATCTTCAGGAATTCGCCTCCGTATCGGCGCGCTCGCTCTACCCCCCGTTATTTCCGAATGTTTATTTTAAGGGCGCATCTGCTCCACGTCGGGCACGAATGTTGTTTGTAGGTCAGCTCATTTTTAATCCGGCCGTGTTCGATGCGCGTTCAAGGTAGCGTGCATGCACGTGTGCTCAACAATGATGCCCTCCTCTCCCCTCCTCAAAGGCCCCTCGCCCTCCTCCCTCCATCGCTCGGTATTATCCGGCAAGATTCGTTGGGATTGCAGTTACCGCTATTTATAATCGCGATCGCTCGGCCCGGATCGCGTTTCGTATTCCGCACGAGCGCCCGAATCGCATCGGAATCGCCGATAGCGATCCTCGAAAGAATCCCTTTCGGGGCGCATTGCCGCGGATATTTCATCCGAATCTACGATGTCGATAAATCGTGGAAACCGGTTTTGTATCTCCCCTTTCTGGGATTAAAAATGCCGGATAACGCGATCGCGCGGCGAATGTTAAAATATGACAGACCCCGCGTCATTCAGCGACGAGCCTTTTGAAATCTCGCTCCGGCCGTGCGCCTCTTAAGTTTTATACGGACGCTCTCTCTCTCTTTCTCTCTCTCTCTTTTTCTTTGTGTGCGTGTGTGTGTTCTCTACCAACACGTCGGTGTTCGCGATGATGACTTTTATTGCTGTTTCTCGCTCGTTTTTTACGATTCGCGAGATACGAAAGGTATTTCAGCGGAGAGTTTTGTATCTTTGTCCGCGTGAAATTTGGTGCGTATGGAATGTGCTCGGTCAAGTTAGATTGTCGATTGGTGTATCGTGTTCCGCTGGTCGGATTTGAGTTGTTTTATCGGTGATGAGGGATACTCGAGAGTGTCTCGTTGCGAGGGTACTTGATCGAATTGTTTTAAATTTAATGGAAGTGAGGAGTGGAATTTAGCACTAGAAGTATCAGCCACTTTCTGGGCGTATTTAGAACACCACATACATCATAAAAAAAAAAAAAAAAAAAGAGGAGAGTAATAGGAAGTTTGAGTAAATCATAATGGTGATCTAAATACCGCATGAAAATCATGGAGAATCTCAAAAAATACATCCTTACGAAGCACCACGATTTTTTAAAGAAACGACTGACCAGTCATTTTAACCGTCAATGGAATTAAGAATTAACCTGACGCTTTTATTAACTTAATCATTATACTACACCCTTAACTGCCAGCTTTTAGACAACTTCTGATACACGCTCAGCGGTGAAATGCAACGACAGAATGTCCTCTTCCCCCATTCTCCATCCGCGTCTTCCTACTCCCGCATATCCTATCGCTTGAATCTATAACGCGAGATAAAAAAAAATGCCCCGTTATCCGCGCGCTTCGGGTCGCGCGCGAGTGGGTTAGGACAGTTAGCAGTCGCAGAATTATTAGTCCGCATTAATGAAACATGCATGAGGCGATAAATCGCCGGCGTGTGTCGGGCTATAATACAAAATGCGTGAAATAAATCTGCGCCGCGAACTACGGCGGTCCAGCGTCATAAAATTGTTCTCGGCTACCGGCAGAAGTAATCCATTCGACCTTAATCCCCGTTTAACCGTACACCCGCACCGAAATATGTTACTGCCATGCGCGGAGTGGCCGTGCGTGAAGCGCGATTACTATACGATATCATTCCGATATCGTTGCCTGTCTGTTTAGCGATGGTGTTACTCATAAATGCGTAATCCGCCATGAATAACGGGCGGCGAGCGACAAATTCAGGCGGATCGGCCGAGTTTTCGAATAAACACCGAATCGCGTAGCTTTGCGTTGGAAAATATTTTCGAGCGGAGGCTCAGCACTGGCCGGAGCGACGAAAATTGACGAGAGGCCGATAGGCCAGGAAACTCGGGCGCGAAGGCCCGCTGCGAGAAGTGTATTAGAGCGCCGGGCTTCGCGTTCCTGGCTGATGGTACTCGCCTTGATATATTAGTATCGATTGGAACGATCGACTTGGATTTATTTAATGGCTGGAGACGTGGAGGGATAATAGCTTTTGGGATGTTTCAAAGTCCACGCGAGATTTGAGAATTTTGATGAAAGAGCGTGTGTGTGTGGTGGAAAAGCAGAGGCTATTTAATCGACATGGTGTTTCGTGCGTAATTCTGTGCCGTGTACTTTGTGAATCGATAAAAAATTTACAGCTTTTACAAGATTTTTACAAATTTTTTATAAGAATGTACAGGTTTCACAAAATTTTTACGAATTTTTTCCAAAAATGTACAATCTGTGTTTTTTGTGAAAATTAATCCTCGCGCTGATTTGGGTACTTGCGTGAATTCCTGGACACCCCGTAGAACTCGATGCTCGGAATTGCCAGGTGTGGATTCGGTCAAAGATTACGCGATCGCGGGACACGGGGAGAGGCGGAGGAAGAAATGTACACAGCTTGTTAGTTTGAACGGCCAGCATTGGGTCTCGTTAAGAGCCACGTAACCGTAGAAGGTAATAGCGGGGAGAATGAAACGAAGAAACGCACCCGATGCTTGGTTAAAACCAACGCTGTCAAGTGTACTCTATCCATCGAGCCTAGACTTATTTTCAACGATGTCTTTCCACAAACCTAGCCAATATCCACCGGTACTTTGCACCACGAAGCTCCACGTTTGTCGTATAAAACAGACTTCAAATCACTCTCAATAACGATCGCTGTATCCAAGCAACAGTACCCCAATCCACACGATAAAATAATAAACGAAACACCACTTAATCCAAATATCCAACATCAAAGAGAGGAAGAAAGGAAGGAAGCATAACAACAAAAGTGAACACTTCATTATCCAAAATCCCAAGTTGTACCACATAAAAACGATAAAACACCAAGCACGCTTAACACTCTTCAAAAAACCCGTTTAAATCATTACACACGGTGCAATAATATAAGAAAAACACTTTACACAAATTACACCCGATCTCAGTGATCCAAGGACAAGCACTGTCCACTGTCGTCCTTTTCCCATTACATCACGCTGCATCTTTCTATCCTTCTTTTCCACTCGCTCCACCTTTCTCCCACTTCTGCCAAACCTCGAATCCGAATCGAAATCAAAAAACACCCTCCTTATCCTCAAAGACGTGGCGTAAACTCGCGCAAAAGGAGGAAGAAACGAGGAAGCGTATACAGCTTAGGTTTGCACATCTGGTCCGAGGTTCGCAGCCGCGCTTGAATTTCGGCCCTTCCGCATTCCCTTTTTCGTGCGGCGCTTTATCGATCCTGGCCGCGCGCTGCTAACCGCGAAATATTGTTTAAAGCGGACGAGCGTGTTCGTAAATAACGCCAACGTTAATCCGACAGGTTTCATGGCCCCGGCATCCTGGCTGCGTGCAACACGATGCTGGAAGCGAGTCGGGCGCGCGTATCTCCGGCGAATAATGCTAAGTTCCTCCACGGCGCCAAGAAACAATCGGGCTAACAAGGCTCGCGCCGGTCCTGCTCCTGTTCGCTCGCGTCCTTTCGAAATGTTAACTGGAGCACGATCCTCCGGTCCGCTTTATGGTTTATCCTCCGGTTGCGGGGGGTTTGAAGAGGTTCGTTAAGCGGCCCGCACGTTTTTCGAAAAGCGGAAACGTGATACTGGTCGTTTGATTTTTTTTTTACGCCATATCGAATTAGTTGTTTGGCGAGAGAGGATTGGAATGTTTTTGGGGGACACAGTGTGTTTAACGATGTTCTTTTATAACATGGGTTGGAAAGAGGTTCGATTTTTTTTTCTTGCGAATTTTTAGTAAGAGTGGGAAAACTTTGGTGGATAGTATTGTGGGATCGATGGGGTGGAGTTTAAATGTTTCTATGCGAGCGACTTGTGTGGATGAGTAAAGGTACTTTATTGCTATTACCGTGATACGGAGAATTTAGTCTTGATGTTTACTCTAGCTTTTTACTCTGATTATAACTCTGGCTCTGTATTCTGCTCTCTGACTGACTCTGACTCTGTATCTGTATTCTGCTCTCTGATTGACTCTGACTCTCTATTCTGCTCTCTGACTGACTCTGACTCTGTATTCCGCTTTCTGACTGACTCTGACTCTGTAGCCTGCTTTCTGACTGACTCTGACTCTGTATTCTGCTCTTTGAGTGACTCTGACTCTGTATTCTGCTCTCTGACTGACTCTGGCTCTGTAGTCTACTCTCTGACTGACTCTGACTCTGTATTCTGCTTTCTGACTGACTCTGACTCTGTAGTCTACTCTCTGACTGACTCTGACTCTGTATTCTGCTTTCTGACTGACACTGACTCTGTATTCTGCTTTCTGACTGACTCTGACTCTGTATTCTGCTTTCTGACTGACTCTCACTCTGTAGTCTACTCTCTGACTGACTCTGACTCTGTATTCTGCTTTCTGACTGACTCTGACTCTGTATTCTGCTTTCTGACTGACTCTGACTTCGTATTCTGCTCTCTGACTGACTCTGACTCTGTACTCCATACTCTGTTCTCTGCGACTCTATGCTCTGTTCTCTTCCGGACTACGCCCTTCTATCTTAAGCCCTCCGCACGCACCCTCTCTCACCCTTACTCATTCCCACGACCATCATCCACGTGAATTCCTCAATCTAAACCTCAATCACCCAAAACTAAACCTTCTCCCAAAACTTCCATCTCTCACACGCCCTTATAATCCTTGAAATATTGATTCCCTCTCACGCCAAACCATTTCCACATACCCGCGCCACGCTGCTTTCGATTAAAGCGTAAATCGTTAAAAAAGGAAGCAGCTGACCAAAGCCATTAATGCGACACTGTGGGCGTCGGACGTTGGGCGGCTATAGTCGGCGGCGGGAGTATCGAAAGGTTTAACCAGAGCGCGGCCTGGCGGGGAGGATTGCTCTCTGATGGTTTTTCCTGTTTATCGAAGGTAAACTGACGGTGGCGCACCGTCAAAGAGCAAAGTGTCTATCTCCCTTCGATCCTCCCACGCATTCTCGCCCCTCTCCCTGTGTTTTCCTCCTCTCCCTCCTCTCCCTCCTGTCCCTCCTGTCCGGCCCACAAACACTCCTCTCGACGTGTGTCCAATCACCGTGAACGAGTGTGCAAAGAGACGCGCCGATACGCGGAGACGCGCACCCTCGGTACGAGTGTCTGATCGCTCTGACGCGGATTTTAACTACGAGGGGATCGATAAATTGCTTGAAATCACGATTCGTCCTTTCAGGGAAACCAGTGCGGTTTCTTGTTTCTCGCAGCATTGCCAGGGCTGTCCTAAAATTCACGAGATTTGGAGGTTTCGACAAGAGTGTCGCGTGTGTGCCGGAGAAAAGTCACGGATATTCACTCGATATGCTATTCCACATGTTGAGCTATGCTGTGGACTTTGTATTGTAATGTAACACATCGATAAGACATGTAATACATATCTATGTATAATACGTAATACGATAATATGTAATATATCATAAGAAATGTGCAATTTTTAAACACGAACCTGTATTTTATATCGAAATCACTTCCCGCGTGAATTTTGGGACACTATATATATATGACTGTTGTATGTCGAGGTAGGAATGACTTTTTCTCTATATTCATTATTATAATAGTATAAGGCGAATTTTGATGAGAAATGTCGTATTTGTAAATATGCAAGAACGACGTTTTCCGAAAGAGTGGCGTTTTATTATTTCCTTTATATTCTATCGCTTGTATTACTTATGAAAATATGTATATACACTCGAGATGGCTGTGAGATGAAATGGGTGGAAGGAGGGGAAGAGTAAACGGATTTATTTAATCATCCGCATACCTCTGGAAAGTGATGAAAATTCCTCGAAGATGTGGAGATTCTTCCTGGAATCCTTTATGTAATAGATCCCGATCCCTGGCCTTTATAAAATCTTAAATATCCCAGCGGACATAATGGCCGTAGTAAGTATCGAATATTGTATAAAAATGTTGGATCCGAACTCCTCCATAATGTAAACAGGGCTTCTCTGGGAAGGTTTGGCCGGAGGGCCTGAGTGGCTCGAGTGTTGGAGGAGGCGAAAGGTTCTGGGTTCGAGTTCTGGTCCATTGTAGTTGCCCAAAGGTATCGAATTTTCTCACGGGTCTTGCGTAAATTTTGGACATTTTTATAGGAAATTGCGCGCCCCTTTGTACTTCCAGTGTTATGATTTTGATATTTTACGAATACATCTCGCAGCTACGCTTGTATGCTGCTTTCGAATATTGGATATCCGTTTTAGGAAGGTAAACAATTTGTAAAGAGACGCGTGGATGGTGCGATAAGATAATATGATAAGATCGGTTTTACGTTTAAAGGTCCAATGAAAATTTGATCAAGATAAATATCGTTCACTGTGTAGTCTGATGATTTTTTTCCAGGAATATTATAATTAATTTTACATGGGATTTTAATACCACAAGTGCATATTATACTTTCGTCTGCATGGATGAAGCGAAACATATCATACTTTTAATATATCGTGGCATCGATTTCTTATTATTTTATGAAGCTTTCACAGAGAATTATAAAGTAATTGTAAAATAACTTATAAAACTCTGTTTGTATTAGATTTCGGAATTATGGTCAGATCGACGAATCTTCGCATTACGGTATTGGGCATTTGAAGAGCTTGCCGAAGAGGGAATTCAAAACCAATCACCATTAACCATATGCGTTTGGGGTCTCGTGTAAACATATTCGAACGACGCGTTTAATCAATCAGATCAAACATACGCGGTGCGTATCGAAGTACAAATATTCCGATTAGAGTCCCCAAAGCGAATGCGCGTGATCCGCCTTCTCCAATTTATTCCTTCATTTGTCCTTACAACGATGCGTCTTTGCATCGCCATTGTTTTACACCTTTGAAATTCTCTTACGCACCTTCGCTACTGTCGCACAAAAAATGACAACCATCATCCTCAATTTCAAACCACGGTACACTCTTTCCGTATCTTCGACAAGTGGTCTTCCCAAAAAAAAAGAAAGGAAGAAAAAACAGAATCCTCCTTCAATTCAAAAGCAAGAGGCGTGAGAAAAGGAGGCACGAATTCTCCTTCTCCGCAGTTCAACGAAGTCATCCTTCACGCCGAGCTCGACTCCTCGCGGGTGTCGTGAGGTCCTTGAAAATTGCAGTCATCGCGAATTTCAAGCCACAATACACTATCTCGGTATGTTCCACGAGCCAAAAAAAGGAAAGGAAAAAAAAAGGAAGAAAGAGTAACAAAATCGTCGATCAATTCTAAAGGAAGAGAGATAGAGATAGAGAGAGAGAGAGAGAGATAGACGAAAAGCGGAGGCGCGAATTCTCCCCATTCGAGGCAAGTAAACCTTCGTCGCAGTGCAGTCGACTCCTCGCGGGTGTCGTGCCTTCTTGAAAATTGCAGTCGGGATATTCGCCGGGCGAGGATCGGTGCCGCAGGTTCTCCGGCATAGGCGTGTACACGTATCGTTACGCAATTCCTAGTAACGTATTGACACAGCCATAGGATACATAATCTGGCACCGTGGACTTGGGTTCGAGCACCGGCAGAATCCCAGGGGGGGGAGTCAATATTTGCCGGCATCATGGAATTTCTGCTTCTACTTCGTGTAACCGAATGGGTAACGCGAGTGCGCGCTCACTTTACCGGTGTACATATCACTGCTGGAGGCTCCCCTCTCCTCCCCTCCAGCCCTGCGAACCGTGGAAGACGATCGGGACGAGGTTTAGCCAAATGCATTTGGGAGATGCCGAAACGGATCGATCGGATCAGCGATGCGCATCTTGGATTTCTGCCGCTTAATCCTAGAACGAAACCCGGGGATGCTTGATTAGAGAGAGGATTCGCCTCGATACCCTTGAACGTCGTATTACCGAACGTTATCTCGATGTTGGCAAATCCGCGGAGGATCCTGCGAGGATCGAAAGGATTTGGGATGTTGGCAGCGCCGTGCATTAGGCGCGCGACTTTGCCCCCGCGCTTTTTTCGAGCTGAGCCAAGTTGGATCGGTTCGTGGATCGTTTTGGAAATAGCTGATTGTTTTCAATGCGGGATTGGTGGGATGTTGAGCGATGGGAGAAGGTAGTGATCAATCGTGGATGATACTTTGAATCCTGGATGTATAACCAGTTTTTTACGATGAATCAATTTACACCTCTTTCTGCTTTTACACGATCTCGACGAAGACGTGTAAAATATTGGGTTGTTCGGAAAGTCATTTCGTTTTGTTTTTCGTTTTTCACCAACCAAAAACTACTGTGTAGAATTAATAGAACTTTTTCACACACAAGCCTTGCAATATCAGC
>JBCFXI010002527.1:0-21185 GCA_038496175.1 Ampulex compressa | reverse complement strand
ATATAAGTATATTATTTGTAAAAAAAAAATAGGGTTAGGCGGCAAACTTTTGGAATGCCGCAATATCTTTTTGCCCCGCCTCGAGCCAGGGCCGCGTGTATACGCAACGCTTTCGTGGGGCACGATGGGGAAAGAAAAAAAGGGGGAAAATGAAGCGGCAAGGTGCGCGTGCGCGAGTATCCGCTGGCCCAGGGAAGTTCGGGCAAAAAATCGAAGCTTTTTAGCGAGCCTCGCCGTGAGCAGGAGTTAATTTCTGGTACGGGCAAACTCGTTTCAGCCGGGTCAAAACTTGCCTGGAAAATGTATCAACGGTTATCGGCCGCGTTATTGCGCGTTGCTGCTTATGCGCGACGTTGCCTTTACAGCCGATGATTTATCGCACTAATTTCCAGTTAACGCACTATTTGTCGGATAATAAATCCTCGAATAAGCGTTCTCTGACGGAGGAACGGAGGGTAAATATCGCTTCGTACAGTCGAGTTTTGCATGAAACATCATGTGTAACGTGCAAACGCATCGAAATGTTGATTCTTTAAAAAAAAAAAAAAAAAAGGGAGGGTGTTTGTTACCTGTAAATGACGGAAAATGTTTGGTTTGCGCGTAAAGTCATTTTTGGATAAAAACATCTGGAGCATAATACGGACACAAAGAGGTAGTGTGTAGATACAAAATAATAAATCAATTTTGGACTTTTTTACCGTCGGCAGTCGGACAAGCCCTAACACGCGTTAAAAGTCCATAAACCATTAATCTCTTGTACCAGTTGCTCTCAAAGCCCCGGTATTTTGATAGAAAAAAATTCAGTTTTCCCTTTATTTATATCCGCGACAAGTCAGTACCCTTCGCAGCCATAAAGCCAACCTTACGATTTGATATATATACATATATGTATCATATTTTATACGAAACTTGCCGCTTGAACAACTTCTCCACTGGGCCATGGGAGATCGGTCGATTTTTTTTTAATTTAAACAACTTTTTGCCGTATATTAAATTTGAAAAAATTGATCGATCTCCGATGCCCCGGTAAAAAAATCGTCGGAACAGCGTGTTTCTAAAAAGGTCGCAGGAGCACAAGGGAACATTCAATTTTGATCCGAACAATTTTTCGATATATATATTCTCCGCATATGCGGTTCAATACAAAAACGCCGAGTTTCCTTTGAGCGGTGCTTTCACCCCGAGTGACCAAAAAGTAGGAGAAACGAGAAATTGCCCAATACCCCCTTCGAGGCCCTCTACGAGCCTCCAAAGGGTAAAAAAAGAAAAAAGAAAAAAGAAGGAAAAAAGAAAAAGAGAAGGGAAAAAAGGGAGAAAAAAAATCGGAGTGTTCGTAAGTGCCGCGAACAAACATCGCCCCTATTCCATTCTTCCCCGATCAAAGAACCCCGGTTATTTCCATCGTCGAAAGTCGAAAGCGCTTTTAAGCTCGGCCGACGTGGCGCGTCAAAATCGTGATCGACGTACCCCTAATTCCCGCCCCCTGTTCCATCGATCACGCGACTCCTCTCCTAAAAGGAGCGGCTCGTTAAAAAGGTATACACCTCTCGAATATGCGTCGAAGTCGGTATCGGCGAATTTGTCGATCGACGCCTCGCACCCTCGGCTGCCTTAAGCCCTGGGGCTGATTTTTGACGAGGGGCCGATGCCTCGTTAAAAGTATATCCCGCTGAATCCACGGGAAACTTCGAGGGAGGGGGGGTTAATTGTGCCCAGGACTTGGCGGATCTCCGTTAGCGCTTCTTGGCCAGCGCGGAAATATTGTCCTTGCCTCGACTTGGCAACTTGACCGCGGACTTTCCCAGAAGACGCGCCCGTAAAGATCCTCATTCTGACAGGGGAAAGAGGATCTTCGTGTACACGTTCGTGATTCTTTGTGCACATGTACTTCATATGCGGGGCATAACTGTTTTACGTGCATTCCCATCGCGCTCGTGAGAATCGCGTGCGTAGAGCGATAATTGATCGTATGAAAGGAGACTCGCGCGGCAAATATATCGCGTAAATACGGTATTAGCGAATGATTCACGAGGCTCGTTGTTGGGATATAATATTAGCCGACAAGTGACTTTCATTACCTCGTGATACACGTTGATTTGGCAATCGGGTTGTTCGCTACAAACGCGCGTCGCGGATTTTTGCTTGTTAAATATGCATTACGAAGAAGTGGACATTCGGTGGATGAAATCGTGTTGCAGGTTGCGATATGGGAGGAGTGTGGATCGGGTGTGGATTAAATAAATACGGCGAATTAATTGGTCGGCGCGTTACTCTCTTCGCCGTGTCGTTATTGGATGTGGCGGATCCGATCCCAGGTTACGACGTCTATTCGGCATCGCGATGTCGAATAAGGCGATAAAGGCTGGGCAATGTATCGAGGAGAGGAAGAGAAAAAAGGAAAAAGGAATGATTTCACTATCGTAGCAGCGAAAGAAGTTCCGCGAGTCTCTCCCTTTTGTCGTGATCGATCGATCCTGTCGATGTCATATTTCATCGGAGCTCTTGTTACGTCCCTTCTCACGGTGCGTATCACCGTGCTTTGTCCCATTTAGCACGGCCATCAGGCCATCCATACGTGTCCAAATTCATCACCTGCGCAACTTTGCCAAACCAAAATTAATACGTCGAGAAAATAAGGCCATCGTCCTTTGAGCTTCGAACAAAACCCGTGCATATATGTATTCGGTTTCGATCTATACGCTGGTAGGCATTCGGGTAAAGCTAAGGTTTTAGAAGAATCATACGTAATTTAATATTAATCCATACGAAATTTGTGGTAAAAAACATTGTCGAGCTTAAGATTGTCGAAAAGAAAATTTATAACCGCGAATGATCTTTCGAAATATTTTCTTAGACACCGATGAGCTACATATATTATAAATTTAAGTATTTTAAGTAAGTTAAAATTTTTCTTAGACACCGATGAGCTATATATAGATTTATAAATTTAAGTATTTTAAGTAAGTCAAAATTTTCAGTATTTTTAAGGAGCTTTCAGCCATCGAGGTCCACATTTTTGAAGCAAGTCCTTCCAGGTTATTTCAAAGATCGCGCAATTTCTCTCACGAGGAATACTAGATTACGCGGTATGGTCAAGTGGCCGGGTCAGATTAACAATTCCAGCGCTCACACTCTCGTTCGCCTTTGAGGAATCCTTATTCATAACGGCAACAATAAGAGCCCCCCTCCGCCTTCTCGTCCTTTTAAGCCGCGCCAGCTCGCGGGGAACGTGAATAAATGCAGCGATAAGGTAAAAAGTAAGCAATGTATTATTCAGTTTTATTAAACCCGGGGAGATGAAAAGATTTTCACGTCGAGCATACGCCTCGCCAGGATACCGCCTCACTCCCGTCTCGATAATAATTACGCGCTCCTCTTCGAGAGTAACAAAAATTTGAAAGCCCTTCTTCGCGAGGATTTTCGCCTTTTTTTTTTAGGAATTTCACTTCTCACGGATCCTCATTGTAACGACGAATTCCGATGTTTGCTTTAATTGTGCCACTCGCCTCGCTGCTCCAGGCTGCATCCTCGAAATGCTCCCCTTTTGGTAGGCCGATCGTCGAAAAGACTGAAGTGCGTATAGAAAAGTGGATCTGGCGTTTCGATTAAAAAACGCTTTTCAACGATTATACAAATCAGACGCGAATATTCTTCTCCTCTTCGGGGATTCGCGGTTAACTTTATAAGGAGTGTAGTAATACAGAGATACTTTAGGACCTTCTATGGTATATCACAAGAAAAATACTCAAGAATAAAGGCAGCACCTTCGCGCTTTAATTTTAGATAGCAGTTAGATCCGAATATTCTCGTTGTCAGAGCTCCGCGATTAACCGTATAAGATAGATAACAAGGCAAAGAGGAAGTTTTCAAAATTCTATGGTACATAAAGAGAATACTCAAGAATAAAGGAAACACGTCCCCACTCTAATTCTCCATCTCCGTTCGTTAATCTTCGCACTGCCGATAGGAGGCAGCGAATTCCGCGCGGAAGGCAAGGCCGTAAGTGTAAATCATAGCGAAATAATTCGGAATTGCCGGTTTGCGCCATTAAGCGTGAGCCAACCGCGAATAAATCCGATGAAGCCGCGAGATTCCAATCCTCGATTTCTTTCCGGCTTCGCCATCGATACCGGCGTCGAATTAAAGCGGCCGTAGGTGGAGCATCATAATCGAGTTCCTGGGATTAATTCCTGGCGGCTGGGAAATTCGTGGCGAGCTCGGAGAGCAAGACGCAGAAAAGGAGAGAGCGAGAGAGAGAGAAAAATAGAGGGGTGGAAAAGGAAACACTTGCGTGAGGCCGCGGTATTGATTTCACGCAACGAGACACGCGAAGGCGACTTGGTGCCGTTTAAACCGCGACTTCGTTCCTCGAATGGCGCTTCGAATACCGGGAAAGTCCTCCCTGCTCGTCCCTGGTCGATCGGCCCGATCCTGGCGTTTGTCTACACCGCGCGCTTTCTGGTTGGAAGTTTCGAAGCAAGTTATTTATCCGCTTCCTCGCCTCCTAGCTCGCTAGCCACGACTTTGAGATCGCCCAAATAACTGCACTCCCCAATGGAATGGAGCTATCCGCGGATAATGGCCCTGATTTCGAACGTGTATCCAACCAGGCCCGCGGATTTTATTCACTACGCGGCCAGGCAATTTTTAATCTCGCCCGTTTTATTTTCCGAATACTCGATCGGCCGACATTGTGGCATTTCGACCGCGATATCATTTCGTAGTAATGCGCCGCTACATTGGATTCAGGCCGTTAATTTAAGCCAATATCGATGTAACCCGTTTGGGGCATTCGAAATAAATCCAATCTTCCAATGAGGGGATACGATTTTTTTCCTTCGCGAGTCGGGGGGGAAATTCGATATCGCGGAAGCGATTTGAATCGTCGAAATGCGTCAAAGTTGCGGGCTCGCGGCCTGATACGGAAAATGGGACGTGCTTGGCGTCACTTCTGGTATTATTCGATAGTAAATCTACGCGCGTCAAAGGACGACATTAGCGCCAAATAAAGAAGGCCGGATCATTTTTATGCAGACCTATTTGACCTTAATTAAGGGAGCGCGATGGGAAATGCGTGGCGCGTTTAATTTATTTGAGTGGACGCGCGTAGCTTAATATTTCACACCGTGCCAAATCGGTTTGGGATTATAATCGAGTGTCTTGCCCTTTTCCTTCGTTTTTCTGGGGTATTTTTCTTCTTTCGCGATAAAGAAGAAGGAAGGTTCTCGAGGCGCTTCGAACGTGCGATCGTGCATCGAATCGATGGAAATAGCCGAGGACTTCGATAAGCGATTCCCTTTCAATTTAATTCGAGGAAATGATGCCGGCCATTCATGCCAGACCGTCGTACGTCCGAAGTCCCGACAAATTACTTGGCCCGCTGATAATTCAAACAGTTCTGATTAAGCAGGAACGATGGCGATACGGGACACGTTTAATTTAGTTAAGTAGAGAACACGGGTGTCTGGCCGCAATTTGACTTTTTCCACTGCTGGAAATCAGGCTAATGCGTCGCGGTAATCAAATACTTTGAGCGTCGCTCCTCCCCACCCTCGCATTTATTTAATATAGCGAAGTATGTTCGTCGTTGTATTGTGGTTATATCAATGAGAGGTAGGACTTGCGATTCCTTAAGTCAGTGAATATACGCACAAGCAAATTTCACGAAAGTAGTTATGTTTTTTGCGAAGAGAAGTATGGTAAATACCAGGAGAATATCCATAAGGACATAACAACTGAATTGAGAATTTTGATACCTCTATCGTATAATTCCTTCTTTTCATATTGACTTAGAATTAAGAACACGCACTTTATATTTTAATCCTCCATCTCGTCTTGTGGACTTAGTATTTCAGTCCACCATATCGACACTTCGTGTGAAATAATAATACCTTTGGTGAGAGAATATCGCGAAAATCGTAAACTTTAAGGTGCCGCATTAAACCTTATTAATAAAAATGTGGGAAAAAATCAGCCACTGTAATAATAACCTTTCAAATTACTCGCTTGATTCGTGAAGATCATCGATAGCAAGCCGCTTGCTTCTCCTCAGCCTCTCTTCAATTTCATTAACTTATACGAGTTTCCAGTATAAACTTCAAACCAGGGACGATCCGATAATCGTACATCCGACGCGGTTCAGCAATATCAATACTGTTCGATGTTCGCAGGGGCGAAGTATGAATTCCGAGTTATGCACGTCGACCAGGTTATTGGGAATAAATATCGAGGGCGCGGGCCCTTTAAATTCCTCCACGTGGGAGGTATCTCGAAAATTCCAAGATTCGCCATGCATGACTACGCCAGTTACATTCAATATCGCCTTGTTACGATACAGAATCCCGGGGTTGCAGCTTATATTTGCTAACGGCTACCTGTGCAGCGCTCGCGAATGCCGTCTGTGCGAAGGCAGTCGGTTGCCTCCTCGGCAATTTTGATGCCCCTTTTGACACCGAGGGGAAATTTCGCGCTGGGAGCCCGCCTTCATTTTTTTTTTCCTCGCGCATCCGCTCCTTGAAAAATCCGGCTTAAGAATAACGACTGTGGATAAAATTGGTTAAGACATATTTTCACTCGCCTCGCGGCTTCTTGGAGAAAAAATACTGCTATCGATGCTGAGAGATATATCGATATACATACTTCAGTGAAATAATACGAGACAAATGCGTCGCGCATCTATTATTTCCTTATAAATGATTGTAAGTTATTTATTAATATATAAGATATATTATATATTATATAAGATGTCTATTAATTATGATAAATATTATTTCCTTATAAAACGAAACTTTTGGGACAATCTCTAGCATATTTTACAAAATTTATATATTATCTATGTAACTATAACATTTTTATATCATCTAATATCGTAATAGTAGAAGTTCCATAGCGGAGGATAAAATAGGGTTAAGAGACATCTGCATACGAATACGCGAATTCAGGGTGAATCTCTTAGTCCCTCGGAACAATCAGGGGATTGGATTTTTTCCCTCAAATTTAGTCAGGATCTCCTCGACCCTGAAGCTTGTTTACAGCATGTGCACCACCGAGTACCGCGCTGCCCTTTTTATGATTCCTTCCTCGCACAACGCGCGCAACTTTTTCTCCTGAACTTGCCGCGCGATTAATATACCGGCTGGTCGAAACGCGCTACAGAACCGGCCGTAATGAAGCGGAAACATTTACGCTCTGGTCAAAGTTGCAAATAACGCGCGCCACCCGGGAATTTCCGCGCTCAAAATATCGCGAGGGGGCTTAGAAACTTTTGCCAGCTCCACGGGAGATAGAATTTTCGCCCCCGGAAAATCGGCCGCCGATGCGAGGATTCGGAGTTTTTGAATCGCGCTTCACAAGCTTTTCCAGGGCCCCCAAGTGTTGTCCCCCCTCCTCCTCCTCCTTCTTTTTCGATCCTGAAAGTCGGCTCGAGGAATATTCATCGATCGCCATAAACGCGCTTTCGTGTCCCGCCTCGTAATGGCGGAGGAAGTTTGGCGATCGAAAATTCGAGGGAGTACCAGTCACCCGAGGATTCCTCGTTTCTGGTCGAAGGGCGAGCTCAGTCGCGCCAGGGTGTCGCTGCCCTTTAATACTCGAAATTCCTTTTTCGCCCTTTTGCACGCTCATCGACTTCCCCCGCTCTCTCTTCTCCTCGACTACCCGCTCAACCAATAACGGAGCTGTTCTCCTTGAGCCTCGAGCTAAGCGAATAATTGCAATTAACAAATACACGAGGTTTTAGCGCACGATGGTGTATACTTTTGAGAAACAACATCAGTCTTACGATGGTTCATTCGAAACGAGGTTTCGTGGCAGAGGCGCGATGAGAAAAATAGGATATTCGGGAGTAACAGCGCGTTGCTTCGCCATCGCGATGGCCCGCAAGGAGGATATTTGTTTCGCGGTGCACAATGCCCAGTAGTCACGGTAGGTCGTGAAGGATTAATTAATATTGATTTAGCCCGACAGGACATTTTTTCCTCCCCGTCGCGAGTATGGCCCCGGTATATTTCCAGAGCTTAATACCTTTCGAGTTAATATCTCACTGTCGCACGAACCGACGTTAACAAGGATTCCATGCAAATGGCCGGGATTGTGTGACAAAGTGCTACCAAGTTTTTGCCAACCTTTTGGCTCTGTTTCGAACGACGGGGCATTCGTGCAATTAATATCGAGGCCAGATCGAGTGCGCGACGTCGATTGTCCTCGAATATCGTCGTCTTCCAGGGCCGTCTCGCGATCCCAAAAGTTCGAGGGCCGGCCCTCGAATACCTGCGAGACGGCCATTTTCCGGGGAGGCGGCGATATCGATTCGCCCCGAAATTATAATATTTTCCATGCGCGGCCCATCGAAATGATTAAACATCCCGAGGCGAGGGCCGGAAAGCGGCCGACACTCGCGACCGCATGAATTTTAATTACAAGTAATGGGCATTTGCAGCGCATTCGGCACGATAATTTTAAATATTTGGCCCGTGTAATTCAAAATTTGTGATATTTTCCTCCGATAACCGAGGGCCCGATGAAATATGTACGAAATTTAATTAACGCCTCTGCTACCATAGCGCTCGCGCGTAAATCCGATTCCACGGGGTTGGTACTGAAAAAAGAGGGGGGAGGGACGGGGCGTGGAAAGGGGGGATTAATCACAAAGGGCAGTTAACCTTTTCCGTAGGATCGTCGATTAATCCTTTATGCGCTACGAACGAATTTATAGAGCCAGGGAGGTCGCGATGCGTGCGTTGTGAAGGCTTTGTCAGAGGTGGGATGTGTGATAAAAATAATAAAAAACGTAGGATAGTGGCTAGAGGAGCAATGAGGGAAATGCGCTAAGATTTTCGTAATATAGATGTATTTTTTCTAGGGTTGCTTAAACTCGATTCTACTTCTCGAGACTTTAAATTAGGCTGTCCCAATTCGACTCTTTGTCGAATGCTCTAGAGAGTACAGTCACGCATTTTTCCACGTACAGATATATTAGACATTCATATATTCGAGGGCCTAGGACACTTAAAATTCCTGTGCTGCTTGTATATATTTTCTTACTGCTCTAAGATGGTGTTATTCTTAAAGTAGATTATTCCTATCCTTACTCTTACAGCTTTAACAAGTGGTCGAAACCAATCGAATAGCTCGAAGCCTTTTGTCCGATCAAAACTAGTGATCTACCACTTGGTTTCTTGGTTAGAAAAAATCGTTTCGCAGTCGAAGTGCAAAGTTGAAAAGTACTTTCTATGTCGGCCAGTCGTAGTGGCAGTCACCGCGGTGATTTAAACAAATATATAGAACACGTTTAATATTGATATTAAATTTATGCTCGCGTAAATAGGAAGTAAATGGACGAAACTGCGTATGCACACCAACGATGGTCGCTCGGATGGTCGATGATTTTCAAGCGTTCTACGCGCAAACACTTTGCTCCCCTACGAATAATGCGAGATTAACTTTTGCGTGGATGTTCTTGTTTTTTTTGTTTTTTTTGTTTTTTTTCAAAAGCAGAGCGAGCGACGGCTGTTCATGTTCCATCAAGCAGTTATCACCGCGGATATTCCTTCGGGGAATTCTGCCATATACGCGCGTATGCGCCGTGCGCATAAATAACGAAGCGTTATTTGCATTAAAGTTGCACACACGACCGCGGCACCGCCGCCGTTCAAACTCCCGTTCGTTTAACCAATTTCCGGTTATCAAGGAATCAATATTACAGATTGAAGCGGGCCCAGGAAAATTACCAGGAAATATTTCGCGGTCGGCATAATAGCCGGCTGAATTCCGTCCGCTGGCTAAGCGCTTCGTACGTCCGACGAATCGCATCCCCCTGATCTTCTTACGCTTCCTTCGAGAACATTCCAACATCAAAATCAAAATCTCACGGCCTAAATAAGAACAGGCGCATCGATTCGTATGACGGTCAGTCTATAAAAATATTCAAGGCCACCGCTAACGAATCCAAACTGCAAACGATAAAACGACACGCTGCTCCTGATCTTCTTAAAGTAATCATCACTCGAATCTAATTACTTCAGGTAATAAGTAAGGAAATGATGGATTAAATAGCGTGTATCGAGGAACATTAGAATTCGTCGGATCTATGATATATCTATAATATATATATTCAAAGCCTCCCTGCTTGGCGTGCAAAAAAAAAAACCAAGAAAATCAAGGGTCACGAATGACGTCAGACGCGTTTCCCTCGCGCACAAAATACCCATCGATGGATAATAATTCGATCCAGGTCATTTTTCAGGATGTCCCGCAAGCGCGGCTAAAAACGTGTCCGCTCGTTGATTCCGCAAAATATGATTTATAACGAACCATTTCAATTTGCGGCCACTCCAATAGTTATTATTGCCCCGCGCCCAGGGCCTTTGTGCTCGCGGTAATTACAATTTCCCGTTACGCATTATCCAATATCGCGGCCTCAAAGCGCCGAATGGCCGCTTCGAGAGGCCGGCCAGCGGCTAAAAATCCGCCGAGCCAAGAATTCGGCTGCCAATGGCGCGGCCGAATGGATTCGAAGCCGGTTTGTCTTCATTTTTCTCGGTCATCCGATAGCATCTGCCTCGTTTCCACGCGGATAAGCCGAGGCCGAGGGCTATGGAGCCCCTGGCCGCGGCGCCTGCCCCGATGCGTCGACACTTTTGGCTCGCGCGCCGATGAAAGCGCGTAGGTTGGAAGCCGGAGGCTGCCAGTGGGCCGCGTGCGCTCGCAGTTATTAACACTTTCGCCCCTGCGCTCGGAGATCCTATATCCGCCGGAAATTCTCACCGCGTTGTTATTCCAGGGATATAGGGGCTGCGCCGAAATTCGCGCTAGGAGTCGTTTTGATGGAGAAAACAAGGCTTTGTGATCAGAAATTGTTGATTTTTCTTTATTGATTTTATCTTCTTTATATCATCACGTTTATCGCTATTTTTACGTATTTTGTTTATACATTATATTAATGTTTTATTGCTATCGATATATTGGAGCAAGAAGAAGAGGAGTGTTACATCAAATTTTGTATCGATTTATAAAGTATACTATAGGATTATGTGTGGAACAGTGTATTGGATTATTGTATTATACTCAAATCTTGATATAAATATACGACATGCGGATGGTTATATCGAGTAAAATATAAGTAGATCCTTTGTTGAAATTTAAGAATCTTGCGTAAATTTTGGGACATCCTCTATAAAGGAACGCTTGGTTTTCCAATGGCGTTTCTTTCCATGAAGCCTCTTTAAAGACATATAATTTTCCAGTATAATTTGTAATAATACGTTTGCGATGAAAATGAAGAAGTTAGGGAGGCTCTTATAGGCGAAGGATTCGAACGGCCGCCAGCGAATGGGTCAAATGGCGTGGTTAGGCGGCCCATTAGGCTAATTACTGATAAACAGTTATCGTGTTGGTAGCGAGCCGCCGCTAGAAATCGAGGGCCTCGTGAGCCAGGCGAGTGGCCCGTCCGATGGAAAAGCCGTGGCCAAAATCGTGGCGCTGTCGCCGATCGAAATTCGAACGGCACTTTAGCCCTGATTACACGCTTTCATGCTTGGAAGCGAGAAAAGAAATATTTTAGAAGGCTTTAGGTATTCAGCCACAAGTATTGAGTATTCAGAAAGATTTTACGAGGACACTATTTCACAGGTTCGACTATTTTCATCCAACAAACTTTTCTTTCAAACATCGTTTCCAACTCAACTTAATCCTTCAAAATACACTCAACAATAACCTAAGATATGCAACAGATAATTCGTTATTAAGTATAACAAAAACGCACACCTAGCATCAGCACAAACCTCATCAAGATCCAAACCCAAAGACACATCCATAACACATTCTCGAGGATATTAGAGCCTTTCAAAATTCTTCACACTCGAGCTTAGCAAACGAACAATTCGCAAAAGGATTAAAAACCGCATAATCCTCGTTTATTCACCGGGCATAAACGCATCGACCAAATACCGCGCATCGAGAGCGTCGTTCGTTTCCCCAAAAAGATTAATTTAACCCACCTGCTGTGGCGATCCAAATCGCATAAGGCCGCTCGAATCGACGAGCGGGACAATTTCCCGGCGATCCAATTGACCACCCTGGGTGCAAAATCGCTTCATCAAATCCTGGGGGGAGGGGAGACGGGGGAGAAAAAGGCGGATCGACGGATGGAGGAACAGCGGGGTATTTATCGTCCGGCCACGAAGACGTCGGAGGTTGGCCAATTGCCTTCCGTTCGCAGGACAGAAGGCAGAAGGGCTTAATGTGACTTTAAACGGAGTGGCGAGGCGGCCCATTAGGTTAATTACGGGTAAACAAGTATCGCCCTTTGATAGAACGGATGCTACTGCGCCGCCCACATGTTTCGGTGTCAACGAGGTACTTATGCTGGTAACGCGTTTACCGCAACGATCGTTTCGCCGTGAAAGCAAAGGAATTATTGAATAGCGCCGTATCTCCTGGCCCAGCTTCGCTACGCGCCGTTTGTCGACGGATATGATGGAAAAGGATCAGGCCTGTCGGCTCGATCGTTGGGTTTCTGCACCCCATCCCTCCCCATCCCCATCCCTCCTTTCTCCAGGGGATTTAATGCCCTGAATAATCGTCGACAGTTTGGCGAACGATCGTTGAAACACGGCCGGAAAGCTCGCGAGTAGAAATCTTCTTTTCTATTGGCTGTGATATTTTTTTTTTTTTTTCGGCGCTGGATCTATCGAGGATACTGTATTTTTTTTTTATGTTGGGGCAAGCTAACTTAAGGGTGGTACTTTTTTTTTTGTGGAACTAGAGGATACTGTGTTTTTTGGTGGCTATAGGACTGCTGAACTCAAGTGTTGTTATTATTTTTCTTTTTTTTTTAAGCTGGGACTATTAAGATTTTTTGCTGTTCTTTTAAGGATAGAGTTATCGATATCGACTATGCTGTTTTTTTAATACTATATATATGGGATAGTATATGGGCTTATATCATGGAAGAATTAGCTCAGTCCTCGTAACAGCGTACTTTATACGATTCTCAAAAATCGTATAAATACCCTTATCGAGAATAGCTTCTGTGCTTTATTCACTTTTAGATATTGACGCGGATTATTCAAAAGTGTTCCAATGCAGTGTGCAATATTCAATCCGTCCTCGATCAAAACTCGTCTAATTTTAACACTATTTCCGGGATGGCGAGCTTCGTCCTCCGATTCGAGGATATAATTCAAATACCGAGTTCCTCTTGCGAGAGGCTGAAAATATCGCATCGACTCCGATCGCCGGCTCTTCGTGGGCGAAAAACAATTTTGATTCCAATAAAAGACTGGCGCGACGCTAATGGGAGTGCGATGTTTCTCATCGGGACGTCAGGAAATACCAAATGGGGAGTTTGGCCGATATTCATCGAAGTGAAAATCGGCTGAAAGCCTGAATGACGCCTGTGCGTATCTAGCGCCGATACGCGCCGTGATTAATAGGCGGCTGTGTCGACGTAACGGTTTTGCAAAACATGCAATACCCCGCGAAACGTTAATGCAGTTCGACCCCATCTCGGGGAGAAAAGGGTATTGTTAAAACCTCGACTCAGGAGCGCCGATCGATCGAACGTGGCGACATGACGGTCTTTCAGGAAGCAAATCGCCTCTCTGCCTCTCTTGGATTATCGACAACAGTCAAACTCACGATCTACAAATCGACTTCGACGTTCGTGTGATACAAAGAGCCACTACAGGTGTTTCACATTAAGTTTGCCCTCTTGCAAACGAAAGTCACCCTTTTGCAAAACAAATTCGCCCGCTTGCAAATGGAATTTAGCCTTCTGCAGAACGAATTCACCCCTTTGCAAATGGAATTCCACTGGCAAAAGGGCGAATTCCATTTGCAAGCGGATGAACTTGTTTCGCGAAATATTTATTTCCATTTGCAAATGCGTGAATTTAATGTGAAGAACCTGTTAGACTAAACTGACCAGCTACTTTCTGAATATATTAATGTATATTACACGTATACTTACAGAAAAAGGATTTTCAGAAGAGATCTCTTGATCGACAGAGTGATTCACACTTTGCCGTACAATCATGGAGAATCTCAAAAAATGCGCTCTTACGAAGTACAGCGATTTTTGTAACCTTCGACATTCGACGTCGTCTCAGTAATCAGAGTCGAAGACTCGCACACGCGCGCACAAATCTCGCATTCGAAGCGTACAAACGACTCAATCCAGACCTCAACCGCTTCGATCTCATATCGCGGCTTTTACCAGCTGTTATTCTTCCCCACGCAACGAAGCTTGGCACGTAAAAAATTTCATTCCCACTTTCTCCTCACTTTTACGACCGCGGTTTTCCTCCCCTTGTACTACAGGACCCACTCCCTAAGTTTTCCCCTCCCTCTTCTCCGCTCTCTTTCCTCCTTCTTTCTCCGCAGCAAGGTTTCTGGAGAACGTACGCCCAGCTTGCACCTTCGAAAACGCACCAGCCGTAACAATCGCGGATAATGGGAAAGAAGGCGCGATCGCGCTCTGCTTTGCCCATATCCTGGCCATTCTTGCAAACCGTGCGCGGCATTCGAACGATTGGCACATCGAGACCACCAGCCTTATTCGCTTGTGTACAACGCACGATAATGCTCGTTACGAGCACAGCCGTACACTTATACTAATATACTTGTACACCTTCAATTGATACACTACTTTTCTTAACCAATACACTAATGTATTATTAATGATATACCATATAATAAAAACTAATATACTAATATACTAATAATATACTATATAATATATTACTAATATGCTAATATACCATATAATACACTGATATGCTTTTCGTCACAGCTCGTTACGACCACATCCTCAAATATCATCAAGCGAAACCCAGCAAGATGTCTGGGAGCAACGCACGCTAATATACTCTCCTGGATTAACACTGGAACTACCAAACCAGTCAAAATGACTAATCAGTCGTTTCTTTAAAAAATCCTAGTACTTTATAACGATGTATTTTTTGAGATTTCGCATGATTCTCATGCAGTATTAGGATCATCATTTTAATTTATCCAAATTTCCTTTTACTCTCCCCTTTTTTTAATAATGTATATGATGTTCTCAGTATACCCAGAGTGTGGCTGGTAGTTCTAGTGTTAATAGCGTCATTAAAAATAAATCACAACCCCGGAAGAAAGCCGCGACTGGAGACAGCCTAGAATCATATCGCGCTGATAACTCACTCCTAGTCTCGTTCCGAATAGCGCTGCTTCAGCAACAACGAGCCGCGAAAACGCGGATCCTGCGCTCCACGCGTTAAGTCCCCGAAACCGTGATAAGTGGCGGGGGAAATTGTAGCGGCTCGCGATCGTCGGTGATTTATTCCCGTCAGCGTGCAGATCCCAGGTACGTACCTTCCGGCCAGCTGGATGGAAGACTCCGACGCCGCGACTAATAGCGGGGGATTCGAAACTCAATTATATAGCCTCCCTCCGACGGAGCGTGCCTTCGCAATGGCACCGCAATTTTCTCGTCGGAATAACTTACCGCGTCCTATTGGCCCTGCCAGTCACGGCATCGGTCTATCGTGCCTCAGAGTCTCGCCCAGGCCGAATTCGCCGCAAACTTTCCTCCTGGCCGCCTTAACGACGAACAACCAACGTCGAGGATCCGACAACCGCCGCTTTTATACCCGCGTTTCGTTGCCCGCCGAGTGGCGAGCTCTTTCTAAAAACGGGGGATCCTCCGAGCGCTCCAGGGAGGAGGCCGGTTGAATATGTTTTTTCCACGCGATTCTGGAAGAACGCGATCGATGAGTATGGCGAGCTCTACTTGTTTTTCTTCTTCTTTTTCTTCCTGCTGGTATATGAAATGAACCCTGTACAGCGGTCATTTGCAAAGTGGTGTGTAACGAGCACCAGGACTTCGACTTGAATGTAGAATGGATGTTTGAATGGAGAGGAAAAAAAATTGGGCTTTGCGATGGGAGTGGATGGAACGTGTTGTATTTTGTGTTTTACTTGATAAATGTTTAACTGGATAGTAAGGGACGTTTCCTTATTTTTCGTGTCAGCTTCAGAAACACATTAGAGACGATGAGTTTGTAAAAAAGCAATCTGTATCTTGAGAGCAGAAGGTCTATTCAAGACGGAAAAAATCAGCGCGCGATCTACGCAACAAGGGAGCTCTGGTGTAAACTATAGAAATCACGCAAAAAACCATGTAAATAATGAAAGTCCGTAAAAAGGAGAACCGGAATAAAGCGCGCGATTTTTCATCCAATTTCGCTGTACATCGTTTACAAGCTCGCGAGCTGATATTCACAGGCCGATTTCGTCGCGAAGATAGGCCGCCTATCCGCGATCTCCGTTCCGTGCATCGTAAATTCGGTTGTATCGATCGATATCTCGACGAGGAGCGCAAGGTGCGGGCCCCAGCATTGTTCTCGAGATAACCGTAAATCGTATGTCCGATTCGTCCAACAACGCGGCCGCTGTTCGCCGGGTATCGCTTTAATCGTCGGACACTCCTGGGCCGCACGCGACATCGATTTTTCGCTTTCGCCTTCAAAGGGCCTCCCGGTGGCTCGACTTCGTTGGCCTACCAGCGCGTTTCCGCACCCATTTTAGCCCTTTGCACCCCAAGTGCACCTCTCGGCCGCCGACAACGGCCGCTATTCCGCTCCAAGCGCTCTCAGAAGGACACTCGAAATTTAAGTTAATCTTATCTGGCCTGAGTTTTCTCGCATTTCGCAAGGGAACCGAGGCGCGAACCGGGCAGGTTGTCTCGTGGTCGATTCCTCGCTACGGACTTGGCAAGCAGGTGTACGCTTACCAGCCCGGATTTGCCTGAGATTTTATCAAAAGCGCGGCTTTGATAAAGCGCTTATCGTTGCCGGGTAGATGTACATATTTACAGGTGAATGCACGATCGATCATGCGCGAGGATATACGTGTTCGCCAGTCAAAGCTCGCGCTCGATCGCTTGTATGTACGTTTATCGTGTGATTAATACGCGTCTACGCCGGCCAGTGAATATGACGTTAATTAAATGAATTGAATGTCGAATGAAATTCTGTTGCTTCTGTATGTAAGTGGAAACAACTTGGTGGATATACAGAGATATCGAGTTCGTGTTTTAGACGTACAGGGATGTATCGAAATAATCGTACAAGCTTGATACTCAACTTAGTGAAGCGGCTAAAATGACAGTCGCTTCTTGGGAAAATTGCTGTACTTTGTAGTGGCGCATTTATTGAGTTTTTCCATGATTCTATCCGCAGAGTGTTAATCATTATATCGATTTATGCATATCTCTTCGTAACACCGCTTTTCTTTAAAGATACACCTTGTATGCATAAGTATAACCAGAAAGTGGCTGGTAGGTTTAGTGTTAATCCCTACAACGCGTATACCTTGAATATCGATGGAGGAGATTAGCGCTGTACGTTGTAATGATACGAGGTTACGTTTCCTTATTAAATCCTCACTGCACATCCCTCGGGTTTAATTTATGCACCGTGATGTCCACCGGGACGGTTATACAACGAATTCATTATGCAATCCGTATCGTTATTGATATTTGCGTAAGGGCGTGGGTTTAATTAAGTGCGTACCCGAAGCGAAATAATTACGAGCGATGAGTCGAAGTTAAAAGTGAGGCCTGCACTTCTGAATATAACGAACTGCCTTTTAATTAGCATGACACTGCGGCATCAAAAAGAACGGGCAGGAGCCGTGCTCGACCCTGCCGGAGTGCCTTTGGAAGATTTTCAAAGAGCGAGACACTCGACGGAGATGCCGATTATCGCTTTTCATTAAACGATGAATGGCGGGGTAGGAAATTAACAAGCGGCCGGGAGCGCCAAAAGCGCGATAGGTATCCGCGATCCCGACTTTCTGCCCAGAAATGCGAGGAGGGAAAAAGCGGCCGCGGAGAATGCCGAATTAAAACGATAATTGCACGTATCTGGAGGAAGCTGATCCACGGCCGCCTCTGATAATTGCGAGAGAATCCTTTCCCCCTAATTCCTTCCGCTGCACTTGTCAATGCGCGCTAACCTCGCGATTATTGCGCGAGGTTAAATTCCGCAGCGGCGGGGCCCCTCGAATGTAAGAAGCACGAGTGTGAGAAGATGATTAATTAACGCGAGGCCTCTGAGATTCATTTCGAGAGCGCGCCACGCTGAATCTGAGTTTTCAATGCGACGTGGAATATTCGATGGAACGCACTTGTCTTTGGGCGCTGATGCCGAATTGTTTCTCGACCGTGTGTCCACGTACGGTTTTTGTTTTCGTGGAACATCGAAATTAGGCGGGCAGAGCTAATTATCTAAGCTGATTATTTGTCCGTCGAGCGCATAATTTGCAAATTCGGGCCTCGACCATGTCCTAATATGACCGTGCAAAATTACCGCTAACGCCACATTTGCCCCGTAGCAAATTACTTTCGTTCGCCGATTACATCCTACGTATTGGAATCAAACGAAACGCCCTGGCGGAATAATTTTCACGTCATTTTGTATCCCCGAAATTCAGGATTAATCAAAGGGCGGTGCGCAGGCTACAAAGGAAACTAAATACCCGAATGATGATCATCAGAAATCGAATAAAATCTCCATTCGCGGCCAGGCCAATCTTCCCATCGTGGGGGCCGCAAACGAGATTGTAGTTTGATTTCACGATGCATTATTCTGGGCCATGCCAGGATCAGACGTTGTTCATGGCGGAGTAAAAAGTGTATATATATATATATCAATTTTAAAATCATCTTGACAGTATAGTTTATTTCTGACAAGTTTTATTGAGCGCAAAAACTAACTTTAAATGTAAAAAGTACCTGTGCGTCTTTTTCCTACAATTTTTACCCCAGCAAAACATTTCGATAATATACCTGATTTATATTTAATAACATATACAACCGCATCACTCTCATCCTAATACAACAACAAAATCATGAATTTTGCAAGAAATGGGCGTACACTAATTTTTATCAATTCGAATCAGTCTCAATAATGCGCTTCCATATTACGATTCTTCACGATGCTTCAAAATGCAGGGATCCCATAGCGAAGGAACTATTTCAATTCGACGCTCAAGTCCCGGCATTCCTTCTCTATATTCGGAATTAAAACGCACCGCAAGACCTCGCTCCCTTACTCTGCTAAATAATGCCAACGGCTCTCGCGGTGGTTTTATCCTCCCCCTTCGGCTTACTGCGGGCGCCGCGCACGCCATCGCTTCTTTCCATAATACATACAATCGTAAAACGCGCATTACGCGAAATTAACCGCGCGTAGGCGCGCGGGAATATTCCAAAGCGCGCCCTCCGCCTTCGTACGCAGCGCGCGCATGCGCACCACCGCGCGAGCTGCGCTCTCCGTACGCAGCGCGCGCATGCGCACTTCGGCACGGCCTGGCAGATTCAGCGCCGGCGAGGAGGAGAAGATGCGTGGAAATGGGGAGGAAGGAACCGCAGGGTGTGCATACATTTCGCGGTCGGGCCGCGCGCGTATCGGCAAGCTTTAAAACATAGAAGGTCCGGCTCAGGCTAACCAGTTGCTCTATATGTAGATTACTTGCTCTATATGTAAATACGGGCCCTTTATGTCGAGAAACGAAGTATAAACGTCGCGGCCCCGAAAAACGCCGGATGCCGATCGTCGGATTTACGATCGCGATTATTCAGGCTGCTTGAGAGCGGCCAAAGGCGGATCGGCGCTCTGGTTTTGCGCCGATGCCCGATTGACGGATATTAATCGTATTCCATCGACGATGGGCGCGAATCGGCCCACGCTACGTCGCGTCTGATCAGAGGCTGTCGTCAGCGATGCGGCGTGTAATTCACGCTTTTCCTGCCTCGCGTACAATTTCCGGCACTCCGGCATTTCCGGATTTTTTTCCCGCTAATTGCACGGAATGGAGTGAAATAATTACTCTCGTCCGTTTTACTATCTGAACTGATCGTTGGAGCTTTTTTATGGTCTCTGTTTTTTTTTTCTTGAAAAAACTGGTCCTTGAAAGCAGCGCTTAGTCCTAGATGGAGTGGAGGGTATAATATATCAACGAATGGTTCGCAACGTTTCGACACAATCATGAATCCTCGTTAGCTCTACAATACGATCAAAAGTAAAATTGATTTGAAATAAACATGGATCATTTAATGATCATAGATCGCAACGATTATTCATCCAATTAACAACGATACCTTCATTTAACCCCCAAGATTCTCTATAAATCGCAGAGTTCATAAGATAACAGTGTGCTTAGTCGTAGAAACGCTGTGGTATCCGACAAAATTAAATTAAAAAATTCCCCTCGTTCCTTCCAATAGACACTGTGCGCGAACGTAATAATTAACAGGTGCACGTACAACGATGAGAACAAACAAAAAAAAAAAACGAGAAAGAAGGAGAGAAAGAGGAGTCGTAAGGAAAGAGGGTTAACCGCGGCCGTGCGCTCAGCGCTGAAAAGAGTGACGCGCCTTCGAAAACGATCGCGATAGGAGAACGTTAATCGGGCAGGGGATGAGAGGCGGGACATTTGAAAGGCTCGTTGTCGATCCACTTTTCGTCCCTTCTCGTCGGGCGCCATCGAGTGCACCGATATATCGCGACGAACGTGATTTACGACGGGCATTGTTTGCGGACGTTTATCTGATTCCACGAGCGGTTCTTACGGGAACGAGTTTCTTGATTGAAGTTTACTTTCGGCCAGGTCGGGGCCCGAGGAGTGGGCGGATGGAAAAAAGAAAGTGAAAAAAAAAAGAGAGGAGAGTGAAAAAAGAGCGTAACAGCCGATTTCACGACCGACGACGTATAATGGAAAACTTGCGATCGGAGACGAGCCTTCGAGGACACGTCTGCTCGGTGGATGGACCACTCGCAATAAAAAAAAAAGGGGGGAATTAATCGTGGTCCTCGACGAAATCGCGAGAGCAGAGGATGGTTTTTCGAGGGTAGTAAAGATGCCAGGGGGATTACGGATATTTCTCTGGCGATCGCATCCTCGAGAGCGAAATACGTCTGGCTCGTGGTCCTGTGGCTCATACGGGAGCGTCTCCAGGAGAGCCACGTCGAACCTCGATAGCGCTTACTCGTCATCGTCCGGATAAAAAGGGCGTCCCATTGCCTTGGACGCGGCAGTGCTTACGGGCAGAACTAAAACTGACTTTTCTTCCGCTCCGGAGTTTCGCGAATTTCTCTGAAACTCCGTGAGACGGCGCGCCTCACAAAAGATAAGTATAT
>JBCFXI010002526.1:0-21190 GCA_038496175.1 Ampulex compressa | reverse complement strand
TATATATTTTTTTTTTTTTCTTCTATTTCTTTCTACAGTTCTACAATCCATTTTGTAGAATGTATTTCGTGTGTTTGTTTAATCTATATCATTTATCGCGTAGAATTGATTTTATAGACTATTTTCTTCAGTGTCTAAATAAAAAAACTGTTCCGCGATGAAATCGACAACGAATTGAGCGTCGAAATCGAAGTGTAAAATTACCAATTAAATCGTTGTTCGATGCCAAACATCTAAAATCAATGTCCAAATCGAAGTGTAAAATTACCAATTAAATCATCATTCGATGCCAAAGATCTAAAATCAATATCCAAGTTCTTCAATGTCTTAATTAAAGTGTAAACCTACTATCCTTCAGTGTCGAACGTCTAAAATCGATGATCAAATTATCCAACGTCCAAATCAAAGTGTAAAACTACCAATTAAACCACCATTCGATGCCAAGGATCTAAAATCAACATCTAATTCCTTTGATCTCCAAATCAAAATACAAAACTACCAATTAAATCATCGCGCAATGTCAAACATCTAAAATTACGACGTCCACGTTCTTTAATTTCCAAATCGAAGTGTAAACCTGTGATTAAATGGTGATACCTGTGTAAAGTGATTAAAGCATCACTCGGATCTGTAATCAATATTCAAGCTCTTCAATCCTCAAATTAAGGTATAAAACTACCAATCAAAGCTTCAGTGTCAAATGTCTAAAATCGATGATCAAATTATTCAAAGTACACATCGAACGAATCAAGGAACAAATCAGGATAAACAATATAATGTTGCAGTTAAGTATATTCAGACGATACGATAATTTTTGGAAAGATAAATTCGAAAATATTGTGTCGACAGCACTTTATGAAAATATAAGACGAATTAGAGTAGCTAAATACGAGGACACGATGGACTTATTACGATATTAACCCTGAAGTAGATGTAGAAATATGGATGAGCAATAAATAGTTATGTATTTTATATAATTAGATATCCTGAATTGCATAAACCGTGCTTTTGAAGTATAATAAAGAAATATAAAAGAAACAGAGTATCCTTTCTTCGATTCGAAGCGTTTAGAATCACGTGACATTGATTTGGTTTTTAAAAGCAATTCCTAGTTATTTCTTAAGGTTTAGAGTTAGTTTCTATGCGAGACTTTTTTTATGCGCTAGTCAACGCACAAAAAACAAATACCTTTTAATCGCGTCGCGAAAACTGTGTCTTATAGTTACTCGAGAAATTTTCTACGATTTTTTTTATGCGTTTTATTTTATGCAGTCTCTATCTCTCAACCAAAAACAGGTTTGAGTATACTTTATATATCTTTCCATTGACGCATAACAGTGCGCTTATTTACTTTCTAAAGCAATCGAGTTTTCATCCATCACCTGAACAAAAAGCCCAGAAAAAATGGCGTAGTCCTCAACGTCTTAAACCTTCGTCAATTAAGCAACTAAAGTCCACGATCGAATCAAACAACATCGAAGGAACCGAGGGACCAATCAGCAGCGACGCTGTCGCCAAATCAGCGCCAAGTAAGTAGCATATCCTTGCCCTGGTATTTCCAGCCTCGCGTTGCAATCCTCCCCGGCCCCTCCCCCTTCCCCCTCCCCTCCACACGCAAAATCTCCGCTTATTACGAGCCTCCTCCCCCCTCCCCTCCGCCCCTTGGGTGCACGGTAAATTTGAAATTACTCCGCGGAACTTCGGGGTACGATAAATCATTCTTTAACTTTTCGGCTCCTGCAGGCGCGCCCGTTTTAAAATGGAAGAATTTAAGCAGCTCGAGGGAGATGAAGTCCCTAAACTCGATCCGCGCTGCTCTCCCTGTCCCGGAGAATTATTTACCGAAGTTTTCTGCCTTGGAGGAGGAGGAGTGGGGGGAGGGAGTGGGAGGTGGCGTTGCTGGAGGTGGAGGGGGGAGAGGGGGAGGGGATTTACGAGGGCACCGCAGGAAATTTACCGTCGTCGCAGCCGTGATTCTTCGCGAGTGGCCGTGGGATTCTTTGAGAATGCTCGGGGAGGATGCGAGGGGCATTCTTCGGCGAATCTTTGGGAAAATGTGGCGGGCATTCTTCGAGGATGCTTTGGGAAAATCTGGCGATGGTTCTTTGAGAGTTTTTGAGAATGTATAGGGAGGTTCTTTGAGGATGTTCGACGATGTATATGGAGGTTTTTTGAGAATGTTTGATAATGTATATGGAGGTTCTTTGAGAGTTTGTGATAATGTATAAGGAGGTTCTTTGAGGGTGTTTGAGAATGTATATGAAGGTTCTTTGAGAGTGTTTGATAATGTATAAGGAGGTTTTTTGAGGGTGTTTGAGAATGTATATGGAGGTTCTTTGAGAGTGTTTGATAATGTATAAGGAGATTTTTTGAGGGTGTCTGAGAATGTATATGGAGGTTTTTTGAGAATGTTCGATAATGTATATGAAGGTTCTTTGAGAGTTTGTGATAATGTATAAGGAGGTTTTTTGAGAATTTTTGATAATGTATAAGGAGGTTCTTTGAGAATTTTTGATAATGTATAAGGAGGTTCTTTGAGAGTGTTTGATAATGTATAAGGAGATTTTTTGAGGGTGTTTGAGAATGTATATGGAGGTTCTTTGAGAGTGTTTGATAATGTATAAGGAGGTTCTTTGAGGATGTTCGACGATGTATATGGAGGTTTTTTGAGAATGTTTGATAATGTATATGGAGGTTCTTTGAGAGTTTGTGATAATGTATAAGGAGGTTTTTTGAGGGTGTTTGAGAATGTATATGAAGGTTCTTTGAGAATTTTTGATAATGTATAAGGAGGTTCTTTGAGAGTGTTTGATAATGTATAAGGAGGTTCTTTGAGAGTGTTTGAGAATGTATAGGGAGGTTCTTTGAGAGTGTTCGACAATGTATAGGGAGGTTCTTTGAGGATATTTGAGGAAAGTGTAGTGAGATTCTTTGAGAATATTTGAGAAAATGTAAGGAAATTTATTTGAGAATATATGAGAAAATGTAAGGAAATTTATTTGAGAATATTTGAGAAAATGTAACGAGGTTTTTTGAGAATGTTTGATAAAATGTAGCGAGGTTTTTTGAGAATGTTTGAGAAAATGTAGTGAGGTTCTTTGAGACCGTTTTGATGAGCAAAATTTCACGAATATGTTGACCAAAATTTCACGTTAAAAGAGAATAATTGAAAAAGTTTGCGGTAATACTTTTTAAGCTGGTTTTTAAATGTTTCACTTGCGCATCTCGCATTTGACTTGTCTCCTTTGTCCTAACTCCCCTTTTATACGCTGGCCCTTTTGTTCAGTAGAATACAAAGGTCTGAAAGGCCGTGTCTTCTACTTCGTAAGCGACAAAAATCGTATCCATGTTTTGAGACTTTTAACCAATTATTTACCATTACCCCTTTTTTAGGACACTTATTTTTCATTTATTCCTACCTAACCAGTTAAACTTTTACTATTCATCATGTACGTAAATGTTGTACTGACCGCCATAAAGGTTACAAACTCGATAAAAATATTTCTTCTCCAATTAACTCTGCGAAATTAATTAATCAGTGTACATTCCAGATTTACACTTAGCTTTAGCACATAATGTGTTAAATACAGTTGCAGTTACGCGCAGAAATAATCCTCCAGTTAAGGACAATTAACGCGAGCCTCTCAACAGCGCAGTCCGATTCCGCGTTCCTCGCAATCAGCGAAGAAAGGTGCGTCGATATTTCACGTTTTTCCAACGAAACGCCCCTCTTTTCGCCCCTTTTTTTTCTTCCACGCTTCGCGAACAATGGACGGACTTTACAAGGATCAGCGCACTGAAAAAACCAATCTTTCGGTCGGCCGACAAAATTAATCCTCGATTGATACCCCGATGGAATTTCAGTGCCAAAGCGTGCGCCCGATTGATTTCTATTTCGTCCATGGCGGAAAATCCCTTTTCCGCGGATATAATTGAAATACGTATGTAATAATTAACGAATGTCCCATTCGATTTTTCCTCGGCTGGTTAGCGGACGAAAACCGATTGCCACCTATCGGCCACGTCTAAACCAGGCTTCGTTTCGTTTCGACTTCCAATTCGAGCGCCGCTCATAGTTTTATTTCGGTTTAATTCCTGCCCGCCATCGGAATCTGCAGTTGGCTGCAATAATAATCCGACATCGTTCGGTTCTTCGGTGATTTTTGCTGTTTATCCTTGCTGTTAGAAGCAGGATATTTAATCCATTATTTATCATGCCTTTTTGGGAGGTTTGGTTTTTGGTTTTTGAGTGATTTTTGCTGTTAGAAGCAGGATATTTAATTCATTATTTATCATCGTGCCTTTTTTGGGAGGTTTGGTTTTTTATTTGTTTCTACCCAAGCAGTGGAACTTTTTTAATTTTTATTTTGATCCTTGTAAAAGGAGTTATAGATTCAATAGAAACAGTTTTTCTTTGATCAGCTTACAGTAGGATATTAATTGATTGGTGCATTTTTTTGGTTTGCACTTGGCTTTGGCATATAATGGGTTAAAGCAGATGATAAATCGAGGATTAGGCAGTTGGCGTTAATGGTAGAGGCGTAGATTTCGGACATGATCTACGATTTTCATTTCTAATACATAAAAAAAATGAATACTCGTGAAAAATGATCGTAGTTTCAAAGAGATTAATTTACATAAAATAAAAGTCTACTTACATCTTTCTACCTGAATATTAATACAATATAATAAAAACAGAATATAAAACATATAAAACACGTAAATATAAAAAAATTAATACAATACAATAAAAATATTTACAGAAGCATAATAAATAACTGTTTTTAAATATCTAATCTAATATAACATAATAAAAACATAATGAAAACAGAATATAAAACATACAAATATAAAAAATGAATACAATATAATGAAAATATTTACAGAAACATAATAAATAACTGTTTTTAAATATCTAATCTAATATAACATAATAAAAACATAATGAAAACAGAATATAAAACATATAAATATAAAAAATGAATACAATATAATAAAAATATTTACAGAAGCATAATAAATAACTGTATTTAAATATCTAATATAATATAATATAATGAAAACATAATGAAAACAGGATATAAAAAATATAATATAAAGTATATAAATATAAACGATTTCGCGACATAGACTCTTCCCTTCACAATTTTCCTTATTACGCAATTGGGTTAAGGTCAGATCCTTCCATATGTAAGATTCAAGTTGGATCCTGCAAATACGAATCTCTGTCCACTGTAGAAACAGGGGCTCCTTCCTTCCAGTCGGCCGCCAAAATGTCGATATCGTCGCCCTGTGACGTTTAAACCGTCCCCTTTAATTAAGCGCCCGCAGGGGCAACCGGATATCCCTTCTATCTGCGTGTAACCAGAGATTTTTCCGTAGAGCTTTAACGTTAAGCCACTGCGCACCTCCCCTCCCCTCCTCCGCCCTCCTCCTCCCCCCTCCACGCCCCCCAAACCTTGTGGAATAAATTCGGTTTAACTACTCCATAGGCGCTGACCTTCGTTTGTCTCGCTCATTCGCCTTGCGTCCTTCTCCTTCTTTCGTGGCCTGCATATGTCTATCTCTCTCTCTCTCCCTCTAGTATTTGAGAATTCGGTTTTTCATCGAGACATGGAGCGTTTATTCTGAAAGTTGTGTATATACATATACGTACTTTCTGCTTTATATTACATATGCATATAAATAGTTCTATGTATTATATAATATATGTGTGTGTATGTGTATATAGATATACATACTTTATGCTACATATACATATACATACTTCTAAGTATATATATATATATATAATTTTATAAATGTTTTTAAATTTTGAAGGTAACTGTATGATATGTGGAATAGATATATAATACTGCGTAACAAACTATGACAGACGTTTCAAATTCCCACAATCGAAGTTCTTTTGTAATTTCGACATGTTAGATACAAAGAATTTTCAAAGACTGTTTGAATTTTGGAGATATCTGCATACGTCCAGTAGATGTATAATAGTAATCAATACAATACTTATAATACGCATATGACACTATCCAATGCACTTTATAAAGAATATTTCAACCGTTAGTAACCGACTTTCTTTTTCAATTTCGACACTATGAACTTCCTGATGATTTTGAGCACGTCGTATCTTTTACCTCCATTTTGATTGGATTCTGTACGATTTCACTTTTCCACAAGGAAGATTATTAAGTGACTTTATTCCTCATTATTAACTCCGCGAAAAATAATGATCTTCTTCTTCAAAAATGTACAATCAAACTTGCATTATTCGTAGAGCAGCCTAGTAATTACTTTTGGACGATACAGAAATCTCCAAACGTCGAATTAATCCTACGTTCTTAGACGACATATTGAATATACAAAACTGAACGATAGAAAACTGAGATATCACGAGTCAAACTTACGACACTATGTCCAGGTGGTAGCTCCGCTTCAGGAAATATCCGAACCAATTTACAAAATCACTTTCTGCCATGGAACGAAGCAAACGTACACACGCGTTCACCTTTGATACGCAAAATCCTGACATTTGAAATATTAACACGTTGTCCGCAATACGCATCACACGAAACTGAAGCTCGTCCCCTCATCGGAACTACGTTAGTCACTTGCACTACTAATTTCTGCAACATAATTATCATGTGTCTAATGGCACCGATTAAAAAACGTTGAAGAACGAAAATAATTAGGTAATCAATAAAAAATAGTCGTATTATGAATAAATAAAACATGGTGATAGTACAATGTTTGTAAGAATTGCGAATTACGAATATATAATATTATAAATTATTTTGTCTAAGAGAAGAAAAGGAGAGAACCTCTTTAACAGTGTGAAAATTGTGAGGTGCCTATGTTACCGTGAAAGACCGAAATCAGGAGAATGTCGGAGATATTTCGTAAATACCCTTATTTCCGACTTACACCAATAAACCTCGACATTCATCGTGCACCAATGGTGAATGTTGAACATATCAGAGATTTATATTTTCTTCTCCATAATTTGGTCGCTGTAAAACGTCAAAAGACGTAACTTTTTCGCCTCTCCTTCCGAGAGGAGAGACCAAGGATTTAAAGCACACCGTACATTCTTAATGAGAAAAGAAAATAATAGCGATAAAAAAATTACTCACTTATGCGATTCAAATCTTATCTATCGCAACGACTCGAACTATTATGACACTTTGAATTGCATTACAAGAGTGTAATGAAATATTCGATCTTTCACCGATGTATTCAGCAAATATTTCTGACATTCTTCAGATTTCGGTCTTTCAAGGTAATACATACATGCATCCCACATTTCAAATATCACCAAACTCAACAACATTTCTACCAAATAACGCTAAAAAATAATTTTCTCTTATACAATTTCACACCTAAATATAACATAAAAAATTGTCAGTGATACAAGTCTTTTTTCACATTTCCACATAATACGAATGGTTTAAAATTAAAATAACCAATAGCCTCACCTCAAAAACCCACAATCCTCTCCACGCACTTTCCATTCCCAAAACCCAAAACCCATAACCATAAATTTCTACCAAATAACGCTAAAAAATGTTCTTTTTTTTAGATGAACCATCAGATAAAATTTTCTTTTACTCTTACACAATTTCACACCTAAATATAAAATAAAAAATTGTCAGTGATACAAGTCCTTTTTCATATATCCACATAATACGAATGGTTTAAAATTAAAATAACCAATAGCCTCACCTCAAAAACCCACAATCCTCTCCACGCACCTTCCATTCCCATACCCAAAACCCATAACCATAAATTTCTACCAAATAACGCTAAAAAATGTTCTTTCTTTTAGATGAACCATCAGATAAAATTTCCTTTTACTCTTACACAATTTCACACCTAAATATAAAATAAAAAAATTGTCAGTGATACTAGTCTTTTTTCACATTTCCACATAATGCGAATGGTTTAAAATTAAAATAACCAATAGCCTCACCTCAAAAACCCACAATCCTCTCCACGCACCTTCCATTCCCAAAACCCAAAACCCATAACCATAAATTTCTACCAAATAATGCTAAGAAATGTTCTTTTTTTTAGATGAAACATCAGATAAAATTTTCTTTTACTCTTACACAATTTCACACCTAAATATAAAATAAAAAAATTGTCAGTGATACTAGTCTTTTTTCACATTTCCACATAATGCGAATGGTTTAAAATTAAAATAACCAATAGCCTCACCTCAAAAACGCACAACGACAAAAACCATTCCTTCCAAGCAACAATTCATCCCGCCAGCTAATTACTTTTGATCAAAACAAAAACAGGCGCGCCACGGTTCCAAAGTCACGCTCGATTGCGAATGGTTAATAACGCGTCCCCAGGGGCGGAGGGGGTAAAAATGGGGGCTGGGGCGGAAAAAGCAAGGACAGGAGGGAGGCTCGAAAACATTCTCCGCCTCCCAACACGGTCGTTCGAGTGATGAACAAACGGCGGTAATGTCGAGCGCGGGTGAAACTTTTGTGCGGCTATCGTTGCACCTGGGAATGCTTATCGTTATCGTTATCGGGGGGAGGGACAATGGCAAGCGTGCACTCGTTTTCGCGGGGCCATGAATCATCCGGAAATATGCGGGATGCGGAGGTTAAGGGAGGCGCGCCTCCTGGAACGAAGGGTCGGTCCATAAACGGACCCTCTCTAGACATTGCATTGTTATTTTTTTTCCGTTTTTTTTTTTTACAATGCTATGTTGAATTTCGAGGAGAAATGAGATGGTTTTTCTTGTTGGCGAATTTTGTGAAAAGCTCTATTAGTTGGCTCGGTTTGATGAAATGGTTGCAAAAGTGAAGAGTGGATTGGGGTATTAATCAAGTTAGTTTGATGAAGAGGTTATGAAAGTGACAATACAGGGTATATTAAGCCTTAGAATTAGAGAATTTCCAAATTGGATTTGAGAAATATCGATGTATTTATCGCATAAGTCGGATAAAGAGAAAAGTAATTTTAAAAATCACGATATATACTTTATATATTTATTTCGAGGAAAAGCAGGTGTCGATTTTGATACTTTAGACTTTTCTTCGAGCAAAGCAGGAACTTGAGAAAAACAATTATATTATAGTCTAATCACCTCTTCACTGCTGTTGGAAACGTAGCTGTCCATTTTTCTTATTCTTCTGTGTTATTTTATTCTGGAAACTATTTGCCATCAACTCCTTTCATTGGCTGCGAACCAAAGATGCAGGTGTATAATATACGCTTTGGTGACAAATGTCCGAGTGGGATGAGCGCCTAGTGATAGTTACTAGATAAAATGCGCACGCATATGCGCTTATGATGCAAATGGAAACTTAGTTCACTTCGAGTTAAATCCTAAAAATTCAATGTTTTAACACGTTGAATGCGATGCGTCGTTTAAATGTGACCACAGTTTATTTTGTAATATACGAAAGGATTTTTTTTTGAAGATAGGTTTTAGGTAGGTATTTTTATTTCTACAATATATTTTCCTTGAAGAGTATTGGAAGATAATTTTGTGGAATATGCTTGCAAAATATAAAGGACCTCAAAATGAGGAATGTAATAAGCGTTCCGAAAAAAATTCATTACGACAGATCTCATTGCATTTACACCAAATTTAAATACAAGTATATTTCTAATGTTTCACTTTGTTAATTTCACAGTTTAATAATCAATAAAATATTATAATATTTGAAAAATAAATTTAAATATAAGTATATTTTTAATGTTTCTCTTTGTTTATTTTATAGTTTATCCTTACTTTCTGTTGTTCATACCGATCATAATCGTGCTCCAAATGAAATTATTATAAATTACCTCGAAAATCCTCGTTTAACACTAGAACTACCAAACCAGTCAGAATGACTGGTCAGTCGTTGCTTTAAAAACTCGTAGTACATTATAACGATGTATTTTTTGAGATTTTCCATGATTTTCATACAGTATTAAGATCATCGTCTCGATTTACTGAAATTTCCTCTCGCTCTCCCTTTTTCTTAAAGGTGTATGCGGTGTTCTAAATATGTCCAGAAAGGGGCCGGTAGTTCTAGCGTTAATCGGACAAGAATAGCGACGAGGCCCTTGTGGAAACACAGCCGTCACCCATATCGGGGTGACGTGGCCTTCAACGTGTTAATAACCAAAAGGTGAAATTAAGAGGTTAAATAAATGGAGGATAAAGTGGTATTCACTTTACTCACACTTTATTCTCCAATTATCGAGCAAGCAGTAAAGAATTTCAATATAATTATGAAATTAAGAGGTTAAATAATTGGAGGATAAAGTGGTATTCACTTTACTCACACTTTATTCTCCAATTATCGAGCAAGCAGTAAGGAATTATCATGTATTAAAAGATTAAATTCCAGAGGAGCACGAGTCGAAATCCAATCCTTCCTCCATTCCTGAAGGAAGCAAACATCCCTCCGGAAGGAAGTGACGTAACAGCGCGGGAAGAAACTCGTATTGCAGATCGTTCCAGCTGGGAAGAATCCATTCATCCTCGATTTCGCCGGGCTTTTTCATCCCTCGAACCCTGAATATGCCTGCCGTGCGCTTCTCTACCCCCGATGGTGCGCGTGGGAGGGAAAACTGCGGTCTCTCGTTACCAGAACGCTTCGGTATTCGATCGTCGAATCCGCGAGGAAAAAAATCGCACAAAAGATGTCCTCCGTTTTTTTCCCCGAGATATTTTCAGTCTCCGACCTGCACTTTCATTTCTCCGCAATTATTTCTTCTTCCCCCTCCCCAGGATCCTCGCTGGCGGGTTGATCGGGGGCCGAGGGGGCGGTGCACTTTAATTAAGCCGAACGTGAACGATTTTGAGGTTATGCGATTATGTCGGACAGGCGAGGGACATAGTGAGAGGTATATCGTCACTTTCGCTTGGTATTATACTATTTGAATTAGAATAATTTAGGGCTTTTTTCGAGATGCTCTACTGTAGATACGAAAATTATTTGTACAATTGTGCATAGAATTATGAAAAATTGTAAATTGATATGATATTGTTTGAAATTTTGAAATTGATATGATTTTTTTGAAATTAGAATAATTTAGGGCTTTTTTCGAGATTCTCTACTGTAGATACGAAAATTATTTGTACAATTGTGCATAGAGTTATGAAAAATTGTAAATTGATATGATATTGTTTGAATTACGATAAGTTACGAGGTTTTTTTTCGATACTGTCAACTGTGAGTATAAAAATTATTTGTACAATTGTGTATGGAATTATAAAGAAATTGTAAAATTATGCAATTATGAAGAAAAGATGCGGAACATAGTAAAGGGTATATCGTCACTTTCACTTGATATTGTATAATTTGAATTAGAATAAATTACGTGGCATTTTTTCACGATTGTCAACTGTAAATATAAAAACTATAAAATTATACAATTATAAAAAAGAACATGAGAAATACAGTAACGGGTATATTGTCACATTTACTTACTATTATATGAATCACAATGAATCAAGAGGCTTTTATCACTATAGTCATCTGTAAATATAAAAATAATTTATACACTTATTTATAAAATTATATAAAATTGTAAAATTATACAATTACAAAAAAAGAATATGCAGACCACATAAACTGTTACTTTCTATTTCTATTATATGAACAACATATATGTAATAATAATAAATAAATTAAGAGACTTTCTATTATATGAATAACAAACATAATAATAATAAATAAGTTAAGAGACTTTCTATTATACGAATAACATAAATATAATAAATAAATAAATTAAGACACTATTTTCAATATTGTCAACGGTAAATATAAAGCAGCAATTATTTTTTCCTCCGATCCTCGCTGGCGAGGATGTTATATGAATAACATAAATATAATAAACAAATAAATAAATTAAGAGACTATTTTCAATATTAGCAACAGTAAATATAAATCCGCAATTATTTTTATCCTCCGATCCTCGCTGGCGAGGCGATCGATCGACAGCGAGGAAGCGGTGCACTTTAATCAAGCAGAAAGTGCAGGACGAATGACGCGTCGCGGATGGACTCGAATTTTGCGAACGATCGTTAGCTGCAGTTTCGTTGATAGGTTTCTGGGATGTGAAGGATACTCGAGTTTTTTTTTTGGTAATCGACTGTCGTGACTTGAGTTATTTTGCACCTTTTGTTAACTCTTACAGACTTTTCAAATGGGATTCGACATTTTGTACATGAAATTCGCCCTTTTGTAAATGGATTTCAATCTTCTACAAATGGAATTCAGCCTTTTGCAAATCAAGTACTTTTACATATACATATATTATATTTAAAAAACATTAAAAATGTTAATTACATAGTAAGAAATCCAAAATTGTATTATAATTCATAGGTACGTATGAAAACTGCCTACAGATAATTCAGTGATAAGATAATAATAATAATTCAAGGAGAACCGTTTATGTGCTAGGTTATATGTACTATATACATACCTATGTACTTATCTATATTTAACATAATCTATAAACGCTTCTGCTTGAATAATTATTATTATTGAAGTACGGAATTACCTGTACACCGACTTATTTGCTGAATAAATTTGTAAGACACGAACGTACTCGATTTCTGAACTCATTACTCAATTAGTACAGCTCGAACGATTCTCTTCTTATTAAAAATATACTTATAATGTGAATTATATAATTAAGTTAATCAATTTTCGAAACTCGACTTACCAATCGTCAATAAAATCCTGAAGCTCGAATAATCATCTGCTCGTCAATAAACTCTTGAAACTCCAACGAGTCTTGTCTCACTATTTAAACTCATATTTCCTCCCACATATTAACTTATTCACTCAGTTAATTCGAAGTCGGGTTTTTTAAAGAGTCTTTAAAGGATTGCCTGGAAATTCACAGCACTTTTAGCCACGTAAATTTGAGATTTCGAGATCTGAATCGTGTTTGACGCGTTCACACGCGTCTACTTATGGCGAATGCCGCGTAATGCGTAGTACAAAGCCTGGAGACAGAGAACTCGCGCACTTGGTTGTTTGTAAACACTTACGGTGGCGCGCAACGAAGCTCGTCTCTAAACACGATTCTGATTCCAGGAATCTCGAGAGGCCCAATATTCATGCGTAATTTATGCGCATGCTTGCCTGAGTAAAATATGTTAGCGTGTGGAAAAAAATATGCGTAGTATAGTAACGGGTATATTGTCACTTTACTGGATATTATATGAATTGCAATAAATTACGAGGCTTTTTCCGATATTGTCAACTGTAATATTCTTGATCTATATTAACATTCTTTACCTTTCGTTCTTCAATATTTTTTATTCGATGGTAGTAAACTGGTAATAATTATTTTGTAATTATTAGTTATTAAATTCCAGACACGTGTCACGAAATGAACTCAAATGCATACTCCTTGGAAACATTACAGTACATCACTGTATTTATATACATTATTTATAATAAGGATTCTCCTTCCCCATTATCTAATTATTTTTATCGTGCAAAACTGTTTATTCACTGACTTTTGGCGTACACTAACCATTTTATAAAAATCTGTACTGCAAATCACTAACCGTAATTTCATCGAAAAGACAAGCACCAACTACGCACGACAACATAATTTACAATATTATATATTCGTAATTCGCAATTCTTACAAATATTGTACTATCACCATGTTTTATTTATTCATAATACGTCTATTTTTGATTGATTACCTAATTATTTTCGTTCTTCAACGTTTTTTAATCGGTGCCATTAGACACATGGTAATTATTTTGCAGAAATTAGTAGTGCAAGTGACTAACGTGGTTTCGATGAGGAGACGAGCTTCAGTTTCGTGTGATGCGTATTGCGGACAACGTGTTAATATTTCAAATGTCAGGATTTTGCGTATAAAAGGTGAACGCGTGTGTACGTTTGCTTCGTTCCATGGCAGAAAGTGATTTTGTAAATTGGTTCAGATATTTCCTGAAGCGGAGCTACCACCTGGACATCGTGTCGTAAGTTTGATTCGTGATATCTCAGTTTTCTATCGTTCAGTTTTGTATATTCAATATGTCGCCTAAGAACGTAGGATTAATTCGACGTTTGGAGATTTCTGTATCGTCCAAAAGTAATTACTAGGCTGCTCTACGAATAATGCAAGTTTGATTGTACATTTTTGAAGAAGAAGATCATTATTTTTCGCGGAGTTGATAATGAGGAATAAACTCACTTAATAATCTTGCTTGTGGAAAAGTGAAATCGTACAGAATCCAATCAAAATGGCGTTAAAAGATACAACGTGCTCAAAATCATCAGGAAGTTCATAGTGTCGAAATTGAAAAAGAAAGTCGGTTACTAACGGTTGAAATATTCTTTATAAAGTGCATTGGATAGTGTCACATGCGTATTATAAGTATTGTATTGATTACTATTATATGTCTACTGGACGTATGCAGATATCTCCAAAATTCAAACAGTCTTTGAAAATTCTTTGTATCTAACATGTCGAAATTCCAAAAGAACTTCGATTGTGAGAATTTAAAACGTCTTTCATAGTTTGTTACGCAGTATTATATATCTATTGCACATATCATACAGTTACCTTCAAAATTTAAAAACATTTGTAAAATTATATATATATATATATATATTTACAAAAACTATATGTATTTAAAGTATTCAAGGTGTTTTTTTTTACACGATCGCCTATATATCAAAAATGTATAACAGATTATAAATCTTTATTACAGATCAGTGGCAAATAATGTTACATTTATAATAATAATATTTATATACTATTTATATTATATAAAGTATCTACGTGATGTAAAATTACTAATAAAATTTATATTATCATTTGTGGAACACACACACACGCACGCACGCACGCACGCGCGCGCGCACACACACACACACACAATCAAATTATTATATATATATAATATAGATGATATATAAACATCATTATTACAAATATCAAATTATTCGCCACTCGTCCGTTAAAAACATTTATAAGACATTATTAATCTCTCGTACGTAGGCGATCGTAAAGAAAGAAGGAAAAGAAATACCTCGAATACCTTGAAAGTCCTCCGTACCCAACGCGTCGAAATCTCAAAAGAGCTTCGATTGTGGGGATTTAAAACGTCCTTTCCAGAGTCTGCGCGAGTATTGCAGGCACGTCGAGGCGAGTTAGCCGTGGTGTTAAGGACGGAACAAGCGCCAAAGGAACCGACTCGCGATGCCGGACGACAAAAGGGCCCGGGCCGCATGAAAGCGGCCCTTTGAGGAGGCGAAGCCAGCGAAATATCACATTTTCCTTCCCCGCGACGCCTGAAAAAAAACGCCTCGCCCCTCTCCTCCCCGCTAATTGTCCTCTTTGTCCATCACCGCCTCGAATGCACCGCGAATGAGCATTCGAAGCGAGTGGAAGCTGGTTTCTTTCCTCTTCCTCATTCCAGAGCAACCGAAGACTTCGATCAACGAGTCGACGATGAAGTCTCGTTATTTGTGGGCGGTTCCTGTCAGGAAGCTTTGTGAATTGGGATTTTTATGAATGTATAATTGATTTTTTGGATTTTCTCTTGTTTTATGCTGTATTTTCTATGAATGTGAAATCGATTTTTTGGATTTTCTCTTGTTTTATACTGTATTTTTATGAATATGAAAGCGATTTTTTAGACGTCCTCCTGTGCTATGCTGTGTTATGCTCCAGAGAAACCGAAGACGTCGATCAACGAGTTGGCAATGAAGTCTCGTTATTAGTATGCGATTCGTGTTAGAAAAGTCTTTGAATCGCCATTTTTATGAATATGAAATCGTTTTTTCTAGATTTTCCATTGTGTTATATATTGTGTATTCTTATTATGTCATTAACATTCTTTGATGTTTCTTAAATATAATATATATATGTAAAAGTAATTAATTCGCAAAAGGGCGAATTCAATTTGCAACAGGTTGAATTCTAATTGCAAAAGACTGAATTTAATTTGAAAAATCTGTACACAGGAGTCTACTGAAGACGACATTGGAAAAGGACGAGTGGATTTTTACCGTCGACGTTATTTTAAGGCGCAATAATTTAAAACCTACGAGAATCATCTAAGGAAACTGGTTCCACGGTTGTAATAACGGCCCGCTGGCGGATAAATTTATGAAGAAAGTTTAGGCCCTTAAAGCCTGTCCACTTCCGTGCCGTAAATTCCATCCTCCTCCTTCGCGAAAAGAAATGGACCGAAAGGACACTTTCGTGAATTTTCATCGAACTTCCTAACCTCACTTATCGCGACATGAAGTTCGAAGTCTCTTCATTGTCATTTGGCAAAGCTGGACTTCAATCCTTGTATTTTTCAGGGCATTTCACTTTTTTTTTGGCGATTGAATCCAATTAGTTCACAATATTTAGGATAAATTAGAATGTTTATAAGGCCTCTTCATTTTTATTTGACAGAACTCATTTTTTTTTGTAATGATTATAATGTGATAGGTTATAAGTTAAAATATTTTACAAGCTTAAAGTAATATAGTTACTCGTAGTGCTGATCGTAGTTTATACGAATATTTTAGATTAAAAAATGAATTATCGAACATTTTCTTCCATTATGTAACACTCTTAGTCACTTCATCTCACTTTCAATGGTGGCGGAAATAATTTAAGTAATTTTATCATTGAAGTAATACACATTTTTAAACAATCTGAATTAAAATAACCTAAAATGTGTTATTAAAATAATTTAAAATCAATGTAAAATTAACATCCAGCATATAAAATCGCTGAAAGTCATTAGTAACGCGAGCCGGATGTAAAAACACGTAGGAGAAAGAAATGGATCGAGTTTCACGGCGCTAACATCGCGTCGAGTAAAAAAGGCGGGAAAAGGAACGAAGCTGAAATTCCTTTAACCCTTAGAAGAAATTTAAAAAAATATCAATGCATTTAATTACAGTAGCTAGATAAATGGAAAAATAATTTTAAAAAACCGCGATACATATTTTATATATATATATTTCGAGAAAAGGCAGGTGTCAATTTTGATACTTTAGACTTTTCTTCAAGCAAAGCAGGCCCTTGCTAAAAATAATTATATTATAGCAAAAATAAGATACTCACCCACTTCAAAAGTATTTTTATTTCCAAAAAAAAACGAAATGCGCCAAAGAGTTATTCTATTAAATTTTTTCTAAAAACCTGTTAATACGATGAGAAAACAAAATGTCACAATAAACAAATAACTTTGTCGGCTGACATTTATTTCTATAACTTTTACTCAAAAGAACATTACGCAATGGCAACATACGTACAATAGCCAAATATTAAAAAACAGACCAATCGCGAGTGTACGATTAAATTTAAAAGTCAAATTAGAAACTCAGGGCATTTAAGGGTTAAGGCAGCGCATTAATCCGCCGCTGGTAGAAACGCGAAGTGCCGGACGAAAATAAAGGATACCAATGGCCCCCTGAACTTGAGTTAAAGCCTCATGCGTCTCTTCAGCCCTGCGCCAGGGTTAAATGAAAGTTTTAAACGGCCCTCGTTCGTCAACGATGTGGATACGAGATTGCTTTGGCTGTTGCCAGAAAATATACAGGGTGATTCTAGTAACTGGCCCGAGCTATAACTCTTTTTCAAGCGTAGTTAGAAAAACAAATCGTAGAGGGAAAATTTCCACCGCTCGAAAAGCTCCATCGTTCTATGCGCAGACTTTTTACTCAAGTGCATTAGTGCATCTGTAAAATGCAGTTGCGGTGTTTTTTTTTTTCAATGGAACCACGCGTTTTTTTTTCGAAAGGTGCAAACTTTTACTTTAGGATTTTTTTCTAATTTTGGTTAAAAAGGATTATAGTTGGGTCCAGTTACTTGAATCTCTCTGTATATACAGGGTGTTTCATTTAACCATGTGTATACACGTCGTTGCTTGTTTTTAATTCCGAATCCTGTGGGGATCTTTTAAAACTAAATATTTTTTTTTCTTTGCACGTTTCTTAAAGTATGATATCCCGAAAATAATATATACAATTTTCAAATAACAATATTTTTGAAATGAAAGAAGACGTGAAAAATCTACTTGCCAACAAAGTTACCTTCTTTTAATGAAACATGCATTTTTTTTCTAGCAAGACCAAAAGTGAAGACACTATTATTGATAATTATTATTGTTGTATAATTATAGAATTGTATATAATTATAATATTATGATAATAGAATTGATAACACGTTTAACACATCATATACAATTATAACAGACATCAACACAAATATAATAGAAACACTTCTCTAAACGTGGTATCTACTGAAACAATTGAACTCGTGGATAGGCGGTAGCGACAAAGTTGGGAACCACTGGTTTAAACCCTTGCACCTGCCAGCGACTTTTACACTCATATTGCGCCTGCTAATAGCAACCCATTCTTCTTGGCCTCGTGTCCTTCGTAATGCACGGATTGTACTCCCGCGGAATCGCGCCGCGATCGAGAATAAGCGGCGCGAATGAAGATGAGTTGCGAGAAGAGTAAATGGAGGATTGTAAAGCAGCGAAAGAGGATAGGGATTATTGTAGGGAAATAGGAAATAAACTAGTATCTTTAAATGAATGAAGAGATGGAATTTAATAGTAGATACATTTTTTAATTTTTGGTTATAGATTTTTAGTGAAATTGGGCATTTTTGATTGTGGAATAATCTGTGATAATCGTGAAGCCTTGGAAGAGGTACATTTTATAATCATAATTAAGTCAATTTGCAAATTAGCATGTTGTATATCTTCACACTTTTTACTAATCTTTCACATGTTAAATATTCGAGTATATCAGATATTTTTTTGTATAACCTAAAAATCGATTTATATATTATCACGTTATATATTTTCAGACACTTTCTGGTCGCTTTTTATAATGTTTCACATTTTAAACATACGAGTATATCGGATATTTTTTTTTTATAACCTAGAAGGCGATTTATGGCATCAAGTTATTTATCTTCACCTTTTTCTTGACCTCTTTTTTTAATCTTTCACGTGTTAAATATACGAGGATACCAGATATTTTTTATCCATAACCTAAAAGTCGATTTATAAATTATTACTTTATATGCCATGAGACACTTTCTGGTCGCTTTTCTTAACATCCTAACCTTTAAACGCAGACAGTTTTTCCCATAACCTAAAAGTCGATTTATAAATCACCAGGTTATATATCTTGAAATACTTTCTGGTCGCTTTTCTTCACATCCTAACCTTTAAACGCAGACAGTTTTTCCCATAACCTAAAAGTCGATTTATAAATGACCAGGTTATATATCTTGAAACACTTTCTGGTCGCTTTTCTTCACACCCTAACCTTTAAACACAAATAGTTTTTCCCTTAATCTAAAAGTCGATTTATAAATCACCAGGTTATATATCTTGAAACACTTTCTGGTCGCTTTTCTTCACATCCTAACCTTTAAACGCAGACAGTTTTTCCCATAACCTAAAAGTCGATTTATAAATGACCAGGTTATACATCCTCTCGTAGCCGCATCTCGCTGTGCCCCTTTCATCGGCTGAATTACGCCAGAGATTATTCCTCCCGGCGGTATTGACGCTGCGTGAGTTGCAGCATCCAAAGAATTCCGGTTTCCTTTTGGCATATTTCTGCGAAGGCCGTGGCTAAGATTAATCGCTTTGATTCGCCTACAAGGAATTGAATAACGAGCGCGCCTCACGAAGGGCGAAAAATAAAAGCGCCATGGCAGAAGGCACTTCTCAACGCCAGGATTTTATTCGCGCTTCTACTCGTTTCTTCAAATTTTATTCCCCGATCCGCAAGATAATTAACTCCGATAGGTAGAGGATATTTCCAAGGTGTGCTAGTGGATAGTGCATTTGCGCTATACAGGATGTTTCAAAGATACTTTTAGAAACTTTTTATTGCCGGATTCTGACAATGAACGCAGGGAAAAAGTGTTCAAAATGTCCTCCTCTTGCTTCCACACGCGCATGCGCAGTGGAAGCAAGATTCGAAAGGGTGCGACGACTGCATGCGTGTCTTTCTTCTTTGAACACCATTTATAAAATACAGGTCTTTCATTTTAAATGCAGACTTTTGCAAATGAAATTCGTCCTTTTATATATCACGTACTTTTACATATATATTATATTTGAAAAGTATCAAGTAATGTTAAGTATAAAGTAAGAAATTAACAATTTTATTATAATTCATAGAATTACATAGTTGTATATGGAGATGAAGGTATATATGAAAACTGTGTGCGGATAATTCAGTAATTCAATAATAATAATAATTCAAGGAGAACCATATGTATTATATACATATATATATATACATATAACCTAGTCTATAAACGGTTCTCTGATGAATTATTATTATTATTATTGGATTACTGAATTATTTGCTCACATTTCATACATACCTTCATCTCCACATGTAATTACATAATTACATGGATTATAATAAAACATTGGATTTCTCACTATGCAATTAACATTGCTTGATGCTTCTTAAATATAATATGTAAAAATACTTGATTTGCAAAAAAGTGAATTAGATTTACAAAAGGGTGAATTTCATTTGAAAAACCTGTACATCACCGTAGCTCTCAGGCTAATTTTTCTAGTGACAACAAAAGACATAGTTTTTTTTTGTAATAGATAAGACATGTTCAATGTTCAAAAAAATGCCATTCATCCATGACGACTATACTCGTCGTACACAACTACCAGATAAACCATTACAGTAACGATCAAAAAAAGACACTTTTATTTGGTAAACATTTCGAGTGTACGTATCAGGTTACAAAAGTAAAATTTGTTCACGACGAGTATACTCGTCGCGCGCCGAGTTAACGGGTTAAGGACGCGGTAAATAAAAGCCCAGGATGATTGATAAAACTCGCAACGAGGATGTAATTTCGGCTCCCCGCTCACCGATATTCCGTTAATGCCTATAATTATCGGCTCAGAGTCGATTACAGTCCAGGTACGTCAGGCCAGTGAGAATAATTGGGCGCGTGTAATCGTTTTTGCTCGTAAACGGCCCCGCAATGTGGCAATTAAAATCGCAATTACGAGTAATGATGACCCGCCGTGGACGTTCGTTTAATTCCTCGAATTTAATTGCCGTCCCGCTCGCACGTCGCGCTTTGATTTCCGCGGCGCGTGGGCGATTCTCGACGAAAGGGCACCTCGAAGGACTTCCTGCTTCGACACTCGTAAAACGCAGATATATATATA
>JBCFXI010002525.1:0-21281 GCA_038496175.1 Ampulex compressa | reverse complement strand
TATATATATATATATATATGCAAAAGTACTTGAATCACAAACAGTGAATTTTATTTGAAAGACCTGCAGGAGGACACTTTTTCTCCTTGTCTTGTGGAGAACGTTTTATTCATTACTCTTGTGAATCACATCATGAAAACTTTATTCTGACTTTGCTGTGATTTTTATATCTACGCACGAACATGCGTGTCGCAATTTCATCACTGGAAATTAGAGTCGACGCATTTGTCACGATGAAAGGAGATATTTGCGTTCCTTATCAACATGTCTCATGCCATATCGCGATTAACGGTTAACGCATTGGTCCGACAGAGGTAATCTTTCTACGATTTAACGGGAACATTTGCAATTGTCAAGATATAGATAATTTATTGGGGCAGTTTTTATTACACATTGCGATATGCCATTTAATTCGCAATCGCCAGGTGTGACATAAGAGATCTGCAAATGTACGTATTCGCACATTTTGGTTTCTGTTGCTTCTCTATAATGCGCGATCACTTTGAAATAAAGTTTTATTTATTCCTTTTGTTTCAAATGGAATATCTTTTTCTCTCTGACATTTGGATCATTATTATTAAGAATGTTAAACTATGAGAGCTCAGTAAACCGCTATTACTCGCATCGATTTTTGACATACTTTTCAGAAAAATTATATACGGTATAAAATGACACGACAATTGTAGTTAAAGCATGGCCAGAGTATTAAGATCGATAAGATTTTTGTGTTATAGAGAGCTAACTTTAATTCTTTAGAACACAGAATTGGTTCTTTAACATCACTGCACGAAATTATGCAAAAAGAGAAATTAACGCTAAAACTATAGATCACCGCTTGAATATATATAAATACACCGTAAATATCAATAAAAAGAAAAGTATACAAAAGAAATATATATATACATTCATTTAATAAACCACATCACAGTAGAATGGTCGAAATTTCTCAAAAAAAACATCGTCGTAGATGCGAAAAAATTTTTCTAAGACACGACAGACCCTCACATTTCACCGCTTTCGTGATTCCAGTGTTGATGCATGATTAGAGTATCGATGTCAAACGAAAACACTGCCCGTCAAGACCACGTCATCTACTTTCATCCAACGTATCCAGCAAGAAGACCAGGAGTATCGTATCATATCGAGCAAAAACGTCGGTTATAGAGAATTATCGCGTTATCCGGCAAAAGTTGATCTCTCGAACGTCGGTCTCTTTCCTGGTGAAACAAAGATCGGTAAAAATCAGCTAATCGGCACGAGCCGTAGCGCCTGCGAGTTAGTCCGCTCACGGTGCTTATCCAGCAGCTAGTCCCGGAGCAACATTCCACGGTTCAGTACGACCGTGCCCATTCCCTGTGGCTCTCGACGAGCGAACGACGGAGGAGCGTTTCAATCGAGTGGGTGCAGCAACAGCACGCCCATACGTCGCGAGCAGTTTGGCTGTTCACCTGTTTCGGCCAGCGCCGAAAATCGAACTCCCGGGAACCTTGATCCGACCTTCCCCAGGCTTTGAGCATCGACCGTCCTCGGCTGGCCAGGCAGCATTCCTCGGCCCACGCCAGGCATCATCATCCTCGAATCCCAACCGGGTTCCTCCGTCCTTGCTCGTCCCTTCCTCCCTTTTACCTCTGGTTTACACCATTTCATTCACGTATCTTGGCACTTCTGGTGCGCCTTGTGTGCGTACGTGCGCGCGCATCACCAGGCAGACACATGGAAATTACGACACAATAATAAGCGTCGTAAAACAATCATAAATTTTAGCGGCCTTATCGAGCATTCTAATTCTCATACTTAATAATTCTGCATTCTCCCTCTGGTTTGTTGGAGTTAGAATTGTTTTTTGTCGACAGAACGACGATGAAGTTAATAATTTTGGCCACTAATGCGTGGTTTAAATATAATGAAAGTTTATTAAATTTAAGAAGTAAGAATAGACAAAGGTTTATCTAGGGTTATTGCTATGTTCGATACGTTCATCTGACATTTGTCGGATTATTTTCACGTTTCATTATGAGCTATTCAATGTCGTCTTTAGGTATTCGTTATCCAGGATTCGTTTAGGAAAGTTTTCGTTGCCCAAATGTTCTTTGACCGAACTCTTGGTTAATACATCGACTACTATATATGCAGAGTTTCGGGATGCGATTTAGTGGGATTAATAGTTTGAAAAACTATCTTGTATTCTGTACTGAAGGTGGAAGATTTTATTCTAGTGATAACCGCGTTGTAACTTTGACTTACTTGTACTCGGTATTGCGAGAATCGCTTTTTACGTGTCAAACTCTACAAGACGGTGTAGAGTGAAAGAAATGCATATCAAGATTCATAGTTTGAAAATTCGTGTTGCTTTGTTCAATGCTTGCCAATTAGCGTAAGATGTCACGAGAATACGAGCTAGAACAGAACTCTGATATATTCCAGATTTGCCTTATAGCAATAAATTACAAATTAACTATTTTACAACAATAAATTGTGATTTCACTTTCGCTTCATTTCCTTTGGATAAATAATGAACTTCTTCTTGCATAACCAATTGGTTTATTATACGAGCTTTGACATTTAATAATCGAGTCTTTTTGCTCAGCCAACAGTAGATTCAAACAGCTGAATCTTTGAAAGCCACTCACTCGCCACTTTCTCGATAACTTTACAGAAAAAGTACAAAAAGATCTATCACGATGACGTCCTTCATAGTTTTTAATTGCTCCTTCCTACTCTATTTACATCTTTTTATTTATACTCTCTTCCAATTTCCGCTCGTAAAGTAGTATCGAGATTATAGTCACTCATCGTGTCTTTTATTTTCATTCTCCCTGATCATGTACTTTCTCCCTTTTTTAATCCTCTCTTTATTTCTCTCTTTCATCCTTTCGTAAACTCGTTTCCTCGCATTTTACTTCTCTACATTACGTTCCCGTCTATATTCCAAGCTTACACCGTTGAATATGTATATTATCCGGTAACAATCTTCAAGTCCAATATTGATATTAATGTTGAACATAAGCCGGAATATCACGAAGGATGCTTATTGGGACCAGAAATTTTATACAACATAGTCTCGCGTACATGAATACACCGCGGAGGTTTATTCCATCATGATGCTCGACATAGTTTAGACCAAGACTGCGAATTAAGGTACATAACGTACGTACGTGCATACGTTGGTTTACCATAGACGAATATTTGGATAAAGGATATGCAGAATAGTTTACAGGATTAGAAACTCACGCTCTATCGCATTGTATTCTCCACTATCTGCAGGAAATAACTCGCAGACATTCATTAATTTGAATAATGTTGAGAAAATTGTACTATCGATCGATCGTTATAAGTATAAATTAACCACAAAACTAGAAATGCTCTTGTCCACGTTAACAAATGTAATAATATTTTATTAGTATTAAAAATCATTTTATTTTTTGTAGTTACGGAATATTACTATGCTCTTAACATCCGTGGATGAAATGTACGCTACGTTTGTATTTGTTTCTCCCCCACAAATTCTATCGCGCAAAGTTTCTTTGCTAAATTTTAATGTAAAGCGTAACTTTAAAGTAAGGCTGCATGCATGCAAATGTATAGCACGTGAAGTATACGCGTATCAATGTCAAATTTCCTATCAGGAATCGCGAAATGTTTTACCTTTAGAACGAATATAACAGAAACCCGATAATTGCTTTTGAGCGCAAGACAAGGATCATTCTGTACTTGTTAATAAGAGCGTAAAGGGTTTTTGGAGCGTAGAACCTGAAGTGTCATTGTCGAAAGAGAACCGTTGAGTGGTAAATGGAAAGCGTATCCGTAATTCTGATAACCTATCACGATGAAATTTATCCGCGAACTTTAACGTACAACCGTAAAAAAAAGTATTGGTTACTGATATCAGAATCGACGATATAACGGTTTCATTGTCGACGTAGGACCAGAAGAGAAGAATTATAACGTGCAAAACGTTTGAAGAATCTATGATATTTTGAAAGAAGCAAAATGTTTATCTTTTCTTTTACAATCGGCAAGATTTGTACAATATTGGCACTATCAAGTACCTATCAAATGAAGTATTATTTTTCTTGTGCAAACACGCCTCTGTAAAATTTATCAGTCATATACCATTGAAGAGTTGCTTCCGTCTCCATAAACTTTCCTTTTTCACCACATTCTTACCGCGTGCATTCCTTACATATATTTCCCCCCCCCCCCCCATCATGGACAACTTTTACCGGATCCAATCGTTATGATTAACCTCTTGCATAAATTTAGTTTATAATAGCTGAAATTTGAAGTGCGAGCAGTAGCGTTATACAACTGCAAAATACAACTATCATACATGTTATCGAGGAAGATGAATAGGAGTACGATTTCATGTAAATTTAATTTAATACGTTAACTGCTGCACGCATTTTACGTGGTTCGCCCATGTCGCCAACATGGATTTTTTATTATACAATGCATATTATGTTAAAATATTATTTATAGCAAATAAGTTGAGTTGTCTAATCATACTTAATGCATTTTTTATGATGAGGGTCATCCCTAGGCTCTGTAGACGATTTTTACGATTGTACAAAGTGTACTATGAAAAAAATTGAAAGCAGCTACAGAGAATAAACACAACGAATTTTACTGGAAAAGTGGTAACATATTATGTTTATTGATTTTATTAATTCCTCTTTTCTGTGCCTAAAGTACTTCAATGTGATACTTTGCAACATGCACAGATAATATTTTTATTAATTGTAGAGAGGTTAGTAAGAAAGAGAGTTAATGGAGAAATAGATGGACGTAGGGGAAGAGAATTACACACACTTGTCGGATGAATGAAGATAATGATAATATATTTCTGGAAATCCTACTGATCCTTTATCGAAAATAATCGTATGTGCTAGCGACTCAATCCCAAAGATGACTCCCGTTTTCGTTAGAAAGGAAAACTAATAATAACATGCCTTTGCTACGCGAATTTAGCTGACTATTTTTTAGATAAATTATATCCTACACATGGTGGCCAGTCTATTACAATATGTATATTTCAATATATTAATCAAATTATTTTTATACGTTCTATACGGCATCAATCTCTTCAAACCATTATAGTAACAATGACATTAATGAAAAGTTTATGAGTATCGATATTTATTCTAATTATATATTTTTACTATTGGTCGAGTCACCAATCACCGTTGCAACCAAGTCAAGTGTCGATTACCGTTGATATTCGCGACAATCAACGTGTTAATATGTGCAGTTACAAACCTATGTTTAATTTATAACTGAAGATTGTTATGCAATCTATTGCTATGTGTGCCATAATGACATACCAATATTCTCGCAATCTGGGATGCGCCATTAGGATTACGTTTTAAATTGTCTCGATCTATCAATTCAAATTTGAAGCAAATCTCATTATTACATATCATACATTACTAAAAGTTTCTTTTTTAAAGAAAGTAAAATATAAAAATGATAAAGAAATGAAATAAAAGGTTCTGTTATCCTACAGACTAACATTTATGGGTATCTAATTGGTATTTAACGATCGTTACGAATGTTTAGTCGCTCATTTTTATGTTTAACTCGTATTCTTAACAACAAGTTAAATTCGATATCGCGTTTTAGTCTCCGTCTTGCAAGGCCCTTACTCATATTGAGCAGAACCGACGATAACAGGTGTAAAATACGACAAAGCGCATAATACGTCATAAATGAATGACCGCAGACATTTTCCACAATTTGAGAAACATATCCAAGGGGGAACGTTTTATAATGAATAGATCGCACACCCATTGCGTGTAGCTACGTTTAATTAATAGCCATTGACATTTCCATTTTTACCGTTGATATATGGACCGTTTATTTTTAAAGTGGTGTAAGTCCATTTTCTCTTGTTTCGAGAAAATTAAAGGTTAACATATTTGTTAAATATAAATATGGGTTAATATTATAGATTGTAGCAATGTTTCTACTAATTTATCAATATGTAATTTGATGATATAAATTTGTTTTAGGCGAATTTAACTAGAGTAATTATGTTAATTTAATTTTGTTTACAAATAATAACAAGAAATAAAATAGGAGTAGTATTTCTTCATTTTAACATTAATAATATCCATATATTGTTAGCTTAATAAAAGATATTGGTATTCTCTTTTCATCTTTTTCATGTGGCAGTGTTTTGAAATATTCATGATATACAAGAGATACATAAAGTAATAATTATATGTAATAGATACAAAGGCGTCCGGGCAATTTCTTCAAATTTTGGTGGTCTTCTCCTACATGTAGGTGTTTTAAATATTAAATTCTGTTTCCTCCATTGATGTTTGATGTAAAATATAATACGGTGCACTTTTGCAAAGTCTCATCCAATATATTTCCAACCAAATTACTTTTTCTACATTAGTGTTTCTTCTTATCGGTTTTTTAATTGCGTTTTGTATATTGTACAAAGGCAAAAAGCTGTAGCCACTGACCTCACCACCTGTCCATCGAAATTGGACTTACACCACTTTCATAATCAATGGATACGCAATTTCTTTTATCGGCCAATATTAAATTGAACAAAGCGTTGGTATTTTTTAAGGTATTAAATACTAATTAGTTATAAACAAAAAGTTTACACTAAATTGAGCATAAATAACGTGACATCTCATTTTTTTTTTAAATAGACTTACACCACTGTCAAAATAAACGGTCCATATAACAGCTGCACTCATCCCACAAGGTTATTGCGTTTGTTTGGAAAACATCGTGTGTACAATGCGCACTTCTGTTAAAAGCCGCTTTAGCCCAATGGAAAGTGGGGCTCGGTAATGCAAACAGGCTGATTAAGTCGTGTTATCGAGGCGTTGAACTATCGAAGTGTTAAATCAACTCGGTAATTCGATGAACCTGATATGTAGGTCAGAGAAGAACCACGCCGTTAGTCGATGCTCCTGTGCCCGTCGTTCACATCACCGAGCGGGTAATGGAACACGTAAAAACCCTTTAAAATCGATGGTCCAAGATGAATTAAATGTTCAAATTTAACCCCCAGCCCCAAAGATCAAAATATCCACTCCGCGAAGTTTGCCACAAACGAATGAAGTTTATATTTCGGTTCTTAATATGTGATATAATTTTACGGAATGTAGTAATACATTTGTAAAAAATTGATTTCTATACATAGAAATAAAAAATCCTACGTGAAAGAAATATTTGCATGCTTTCCGAGTATCGAGGCATTTTTCTTAATGTTTTAATTTAAATTTGAAAGAAATTCATATTTTCCGATGTATTACTAGATGGTACAAGAAAAATGATAAAATAGTACTAAAATTGGTACTCTTGGTCACTCCCTGGAATTAGGTATAAAATTATGGCTTAATACGATGTCTGTTAATATATAATCCTCGAAATGGTGGAATTAGTTTTAAATTCTAGACTAAGAGAAAGATTGCGAATGATTAGAAACATGTGACCATCAAATTACACTTTAATTAGGGCATCGCTTTATCCTGAAGCCAGAAACTAATTCTTTCGACCTTTCCGCCACAGTGACCTGCTCAACAATGTCATTTTGGGGATAAATTCCGAAACATATTGCAACTCGCATAGTTATTTCCTTTTTTTTATACATTATTGCGGATCCAATAACCCACTGCATAGTGGCAGCCGAATTCCACTTCGCTCGACTTTCTAAACGGCTTTTGATTCGGCAAAGGCATTTCTTGGCACTGAGCCGATAAAGTGCAGTCGTTGGCGATAACGATGCGTCTTTATGAGCCTTTTTATCATGCAGCAAATTGCACGGAAACATTTTTATTTTCTGCCCACCTACGTACGTTAGACGAGTTAAAAAATTACCATTTGTTTTTGCATCAATTTTTATCGTACACTCACAGATAATCCGTGTTATTTTCAATGTTGATGCAATGATTATTATAAGAAAAACGGTCACGCCAGTCTTTTATGGTCATGGAACTCGAATTAGAATGATCATAATCATTTCGAACTTTGGGGTATTTATTCCCAAGCGAATATAAGTGAATTAATTATTAGCAAAATGATATACGAGTTATTGTGTAAATAACTAGTAAATGGCAGAGTTATTTAGAATTAAGAAGGTGGACAATATTTTAGATACATCTTCGAACTTATAGCTTTTATTTTAATGTACAATTTTTTATTATAAATTTATAGACGTGTATGGGGGAAATTGTAAAAACTGAACTACAAAAATCTGTACTACATCGTCGAATGAATCTGCAATCACATTACCACATTTATTTGTAACAAACGTTAAGGCAATCCGTTATCAACGTTAAGGCTGCTTTCCAAAGAACGGCCGATGCTTTAGTTCTATTAGGGAAACTGTTGAAGTCGTAAAACTTTATCGAACAAGTCTGCGCATGCTCGAGCCGAAGAATGCGAGGAAAATGTACACCAAATTTGCATACGCACAGGGTTCGAGGATGCAACGACTCTCAACGAGCTATTACGCCTAATTGTTAGTCTGGTTGACCCAATCGAGCCACGTCGTTGCACGTGCAGTATCCTACAGACGAGATTCTCACTCGCATGTCGTCATGTAATGTACCCTGAGCCATACGATTGGCATGGATTTCTTTTAATTGCACCAGCGCCGAGCTAAATTAAATCCTTAATTTTACCTAATTTTTAATTAATATATTATTCTGCTCTTAGTTATTTGAGCCACATAACCGGGGCCAAAAGAACTACATGCGAATGTCGAACTTGTCGACGGAACTTTAATTCCAGAAAATCAGAACGTGTGTTGATATAAGTGTACGAATAAAGATGCTCCCTATGACCACTTTAATATATGTTATTAAAAATCACCGCGCAAGTGAGGTTAGGTATATGATACTAATGACGATAAATCAAGATATATTTTTTTTTATTCTCCTATTTATAACTCACGATTTATTTATATAAATATCCAGGACTTGTAATATTTAGGTGCCTTTCCGGTAACTTTAATTCCAAGCTAAGAAATGTCGCCTAAGCCAATTCCTATTTAGATAAGTACTATAGTCTATTCCAGAGGTCGGAAAACACGGCTCGCATGCGGCTCTTTGGCCACTTGAATGTGACTCTACCACGAATGATGACTATGTGCTATTTAATATTCTAATAATGAAGAATACTTTTTATCAATGAACAGGCTTATTGATAATTGGGATAAGTATCTCATTTTTTTTTAATTTAGTGTTTGAAGCCAAAAAGCCGATTGCTTAGAGTTGGTACTTTGGATACACTTTTTTTTTGTCAATAATATAACGCAATATTTGGAAAACTCTTTTCGCCCATCTCGTAAAACTTACAGTTCCTATATCGCAAGTTCTTTATTCCAAATTTATGTAGGATATTTGAAAGAAAAAAACTTGTAATACAGAAACCGTAAATTATATAAAACAGGCCTCTGATAACCCTCTGTCACTTTATTACGTGACTCTGTAGAGAAGAAACGGCGCAAGGACTTCAACAGGAATCATCTTTTCGAACGTTATGAGTTTACAAATTTGACATTATAGTGGAGGAAAAAGGCAATCCAGTACATGGAGCGTGTCTAATCCTGTCTAGCATATATTACTAATTCCTAGTTTTTTTATAACAGATTTCTAGTAAATTTGACTCTCAAAAAAAAAAATATTGTTCTAATGCTGACATTTGGCTCTTTTGACTAATGCGTTTACAAATTGCTGATCTATTCTATGCATCGGTTCAACTTCAGCAATTCTTCTCTATATCAATATAAAACACTACACATTTTTAACGTAAATAGAGTAACGTGTTAAGTAGTTGCAAATACATACTGTAAAATAATTAAATTATTCTTATAGTAGATAATATTCAAAGTGTATCACAGTAGGGGTAATAATATTAAACTTTATTACCTGTTATTCACACTTTAGATACTAAGAAGAATCAAAATGTTTAGAAAAAAAATATACTAAACACCTATTAGAATGCATGATCTTAGTAGTAACAACCAGCCGTCCGTTATTATACTGAAACCTTACGCACGCTTCTAAGACAGAGCGTTTATATTGTAACGGTTTTCCTTCCATAACATTAATGAGCCATCTCACTGTAATGAGTGTAGTTTGCATGAGTCTATCTACTCTGCTAACTTGAACTAAATAACTAACAATAGGATCTTATTCAGAACAGAGTTTTGTGATCACCCAAGAATTTCTTCAAACGATTGAAATGTACGGACCAAATCACAGTAAACTACTGCGCGATTAAACATTTTTATTATGAATAGTACGAGAATAGCGATACATAACCGACAGGACCATTTGGTGGTACATATCTGTTTCACGCTTATCTTAAAAAGTACCAAATAAATTGATAATTGAATTATATCTAAGCAAAATTAGAAACATACATAATTCTTAGACAAATAACTCTAAAATACTTAATTTCTATGTGAGTCATTCTACGATCTTTTCACGTTCACATTTAGAAAAACCGACGGATATTATTATCGAAAAAGAAATAGAATTAATATCAATACAATATTCAGTCGATAGCACAAAACAAATCCTGGGCATCTTAATGCCTTCCTCGAATTTTCTAAATAGTCCTTCAAACTCTCTAAATAGAAAAATCACACGTTATATCCCACAAGTAAGATAATCGTTGATAACGATTACGAGTGTTATATCAACGGGTGACTCTCTTCTGCTTTCAGGTGAAAGGAATTTCTCGATTTAGGCTAGGATGTCACATCACAGCGACGACAATATGCTCATAGCCACGACGGACTCCTTTTGGGAGCCGGGTAACTATAAGCGGACGACCAAGCGAATCGAGGACGGTCACAAGCTCTGCGATAGTCTGATAGCCCTGGTACAAGAGAGGGCCGAGATAGAGAAGAGCTACGCGAAAGCTCTCAAAAATTGGTCGAAGAATTGGAACGACAAGATCGAGAAGGGCCCTGAATACGGTACCACAGAAGCAGCGTGGAAGGGTGTCCTCGTCGAGTCCGACAGACTGTGCGATCTTCACTTGAGGGTGAAGGAGAATCTATGCAACGACATTATACAGCAGGTGAAGACGTGGCAGAAAGACACCTACCACAAGGCAAGTCATTCCGTTTTTCTGAATTCCTTGTTTTTACACGTTAATCTTCCGTGACCTACTGTTTCGCGCTGGCGACTAAATTCCCGCTGTTTTTTTTCCTCGATTTTGACATTCAGCATGTTATTAAATGTTTTTGGCATAATGGTTTAAGTAATTCGAAAGTTCACGACATTTGTGACGTGTATGGAGAGGGTGTCATAGCCGAAAGAACCGTCCGTGATTGATATGCCAAATTTAAAACGGGAATTCGATGAAGAGCGATTAAACCAAATTTTGCACGAAAATTCGCGTCAAGCGACAAGGGAACTGGCAGAGAAAATGGAATGCTCCAACACTGCTATAAATAAACATTTTCCTGATGGAAAAGGTTCAGAAGTGCGAAGCATGGCTTTTGTGTGCAAACATTTAAAAAAATGGCGGGGACTTAGTTGCCAACCCAGTGTAAGGCAATCCTAAATTTTAGTGGTCTTAGCGAGCATTCTAATTCTCACAATTAATAATTCTACATTCTCTATCTGGTTTCTCGGAGTTCTCCTATCGACAGAACCACATTGTGTATGAAAAAGTTAATAATTTCAGCCACTTATGCGTGCTTTGAGAGTAATTGAGGTTTATTGAATTTTAAGAATTAAAAGAAATTTCAAACAAGAAATGTAAAGTGGTGATTTAAGCCATAAATGGAAAAAAGGCTCAGAAAAAATTAGACATCGGAGTAACTGGACCGGGACTCTTCCTAACTATAGCGCTCTGACAGCACCTTAATCTCGTCTCCTTTCTAAATTCATATTATAAAAGCCAGAATAAGAGCTGATGTAATAAACGGCGGATCATCTCTCCGTACCGGAATAGCTCTTTTGGTTTACAATAATCGCGAAGTACTAAAAGAAACGGTGGTTGATTTTGAACAAATCATGAACATATAATTAAACCAATAAATGTATTACTTGAAAGTTACTTTGCGTTATAGAAGATTCAGTATTGTGTTTCTGTAAATCTTCATACTTGTTAAGCTGATACAGCATTGCATGCAAAAGCGTCTATGATAAAGTGTTTAGTGTGTGTAAATTTCTTTGGGAATATTTCTCGACTTTTTTATTGAGCAGCAAATTTCTACAATGGAAACATCCTAAACACATTTCATACAATAAGATCGGTGTGATATTCGCATTTAAGAGAGGAACTATTGCAATTCTTTCTTTCTTTTAATAATATATGAAACAACTTGAACAAATACTGCCTTCATAACGGTGTTTAAATTTATATTAAATTGAAATACCGAAAATAAAATTTGTCGTTGCAAGTCAATATATTGGTAACGTCTTTATATTGAAAAAAAAATACAATATTGGAGTTATATTATAAATAATCTATCGAGACTCCACTTTAAATAATATTATATAAATCCATTGAATTCATTTTATTACCTTGCTGTTTACTCGAATTAATTATCTCAAAATACCAGAAATTAGTTTCTCAAACTAGTTTCCACCGAAATCGGAGAAAATGAGTTTATCATAGATAACAAGGCAGGTTTCTACATAACGAGGATATTAACACGTTTTAGCTCGGTTTCTGTCGGCTGCACGTGAATAATTAAATTTTAATAAACGCTTAGTGCTGGTAAAGCTGAAACAAGATGGATATCACTTAGTTCCTCTTGCGGTAACGCGCCATACTGATTAAGTTTTCCACGTGTTTAGCGAATCTAAACTTCGTCTACTATATTGAGAATTTTCATAGGAACTTAAAATATTATTTCGTTCCACCTGCGTGACCTTCTTTAATCGTCGGCAGTCCTTTGTAGTTTTAATTTCTCTGCCCGACAATCCATCAGTACATTTGCTTTACCTATACGCTATTCGCGTTGCAACACAGACACATTTTTCTGCTCAGCGTGTTAAGTACAGTATAGCAATACGTGAAAACTATAAAAAAATAACGGTTATAGAAATCTTTTTAGATTTAAATTGTTGGCTTTGTTCTTATTGCATCATACAATAAGAATAACAAGTCCAGTGTTTTTATATGCAACATTTATTTAACACTAAACCTATCAAAGCGGTCAAAATGACCGGTTAATCGTTTCTTAGAAAAACAACTGTACCTCGTAAGAGGGCATTTTTTGAGATTTTCCATGATGCTACCTTAGAGTATGAATTGTTCTATCGATTTATCGACATCTGTTCTTAATCCCCTTTTTCTTTAAGTATATACCTGCTACACATAAATACGTCCAAAAAGTGGCTGGTAGGTTTAGTCTTAATATTTGCATGTAGCAACTGGCCCATATCTTCCACCAATAGTTTTTCTCAAAACACAATTCCAAAATACGTTTCAAAGAATAAAATGATCAGACTTTAAGAGGCGTAGAAAAATCTTACCTTCTTGCAAAACATCGTTCCTTTTTATGACCGCAACTCGACGGTATAAGGAATGTATATACCACTATCATTCTGTGAAACGATTGATGCAATAACCGGTGTAAAAAGACATAATATATGCGGGAGAAATTAACGTAGCCTACGTGACACTCTTTTCGAGGATCAAAAAAACGGTCAATAATTGCGAGCGAGCAGTAAATGAATCTAGTTTTTACTATAAACTTTAACTCATTGACAGTTTATCCCGTGACGGTCACGGGTAGAGCGTCAAGTACGTTGCAGCTTATCACGTGCCACGCGCGGGAAAGATACCGCATTCAAACGCATGGCTAGATTCTTTGCTTCCTTTGTTCCCTAATATTATTCTTATGCCGTCGACTTTGAAACTGATCAAGTAGGCCTTCACACCAGAGTTTAGTACTTCATCAGTTCTAAAAATCGTTGTCGTGAATTATATAAAATTCTATTTTTGTTATCCAACATGGATATTAGTAGTAGTACTGACTCGACAATCATAAATGCCAGCGCTAGTGATCATCCGAACTCAACCTTACATTTCGAACGTATCATGCTTACAAGATACCTGTAAAACACGTTTTTTTACATTTTTTATTACTTGCCAAAGTGTTTTTGAACGTAAAAAAAATGAGACATTTTTTGGATCAAAATTCATGTTTTTACCACACTGTGAAATTTCCATTGCAGTCAATGATGACTCTGAAGGAACGTAAAGAAATGGAGGATGCCTTCAAAAAAGCGCAGAAGCCGTGGGCGAAACTGCTGCAGAAGGTTGAGAAGGCGAAATCCGAATACCACAATAGCTGTAAAACCGAGCGGACTGCGGCGAACATGGAGAGGAACGCCTCAGCGGATAGTTCACTCTCTCCAGATCAGGTAAAATGATAATCTCCTTACATCCTCATCTTACCGCGCGATATCACTTTCACTTGTGATACGTTACTAATCATTAGTGCAGTCACAAATCTCGGACACACTTCGTCGCCTTTAAACTCGCTTTTAAAAGGTTCGGGAATTCGATATAACTGGATAACTGGACGAAAAAAATTTTGTGGGAAAAGGGCATCGTCGATTCGCATCGCATACGCAGTGAAACGATGCACGAGCTAATAATTTGGGTAAAATCAGTACCTCACGAAGAATTTGGTTATACAAGAAATTTGTGACACGATCCTTGTAGTAGAAATTACACAACGATTTCAAAACGGTGATCACGAGCATGGTGCAAAGTTGTTAGACAACTGCATAATGCCAACGAAGTTTGTACACGCTTTTCACCGTAAAAAAGGTAAAACCTGCACCAATCAGAGCTACAGATTATTTACCTTTTTACTCGTCATTGTTCAATTGTGTGCGACATTGGAAGGCCAATGTCGTTTTCATTTTTAACGTCTTATTCATTTCTTAATTAGTATTTTTTTCACGATCCAAACTTTTTGTGAGGAGTCTACGTTCGAGCCCAAATAAAACTCGTACCATTTATGAAACAAATTCAATCTTTGAGAAATACGGGTGTTATGGAAAACACGTATAACGTGTGAAATAATTTTATACCAAATTCTTAGACAAGATTTCGAAGATATTGAACTTGTTCGATCCATTTGAAATAATTGTTTAATACACGAAATCCGATTAATAATTGATAATTCACGTTTGGTCTCTCCGATACCTTTTGTATCGAGTGTCTTGTATTTGTGCGGGACAAACTTGTGTTATCGTGCCGTAATTGGCACGAGAATAAGAAAGGCTAACCAAGGAGGTAGACGTACGAGGGACAAAACCTTTTTAAAGCGGCGTTACTTTCGAGATAAGACACGCGCACAAAGCAAATGACAGTAGCTTATGTACGCGTGTGTACATATACATATTATTTAGTGTGCATTTTAATCACGCACTTGCGGTTCTACATACAGTAGATACAGTTGTTCTTTAGAAGATGTTATTTTCAGATGGCCCGAGGCTCTGAAAACGTATGTTAAAATTTTCGTGTTACTTCTACAAAAGCTGCATGCAACTGTGTCCCTCTATACTTTCGCACCTATCGGTCTATTCTTATGACATACAGTTCTAATGAAACTGTTTCGTTATTATAAAATGCTTTCGAGTATTTTCTACCTTTTTTTCGCGACTATCGATGCATGACTGTGGTAAAAATCGCAAAGTAGAAATCTTGAATATGTGTACATATTTCTCGATCCTTGGGAAGAACAGCTTGAACTTTACCTTTTTTTTTTTATTTAATTACATACATAACTAACATTTAACAATAGATTAATAGAATAATGTTCAAACTTTTGTAAAATCTTTTGTTGGAGCATAGCTTGCTTATGATATTCACAATGAAGTTTGATTAAAAAATAGGCTAAAGAAATTATTAAAGGATACAAAGTTTTATATACGGATAGTGCAATGCATTTCCATGTTGAGTAAATATATACTTTAATGCCAAAGTGGCACGTTTAGTCGACGCATATGGCACCCAATCGATTTCATCACCAGAGCACTTATTTTCAAAAAATGTTGTCCTAAATCTTTCTAAAAAAGACAACGTAAATCCTACGTTGCACCACCGAAAGAATACACGATTGTTCCGATTGGGCGATTCTCTGAAAGAAGGCTAACAACGTTTTAGATGTCAAAATGTGGATGTGGTGCATGGGCCCTCACATTACGAAAGCCCTTTAGGAATTCTAAAATAGCCGACGTACAGCTTGTATGTATATGACATTGCATGCAGCATGTTTAATGACTCACATTCTCTCATTTTCTCTTATTACAGAAAGCTCAGCTGGTAAGCAAAACTCAAGTCTCTCTAGGTCTCGACAATAGCTTGACACGACTACCGAGCTTTCAATTATATTTGTGTTTAATAACCCTATATGTGTTAATACTAGTGGGAATAAGACTTCACAAAGAGATATTGCAACCTCTTTTCTAATACCGGATTCGTGATAAGGCTTTCCTCCGAAAGCGGGGCAGAGCATTATTTCTTTGAGATCTACCACTGTATTTGACCTTTATTTGCATTCCCTAACTCTAGTGGTGACGAACCATCTTGAGCTTCTCTGCTACCAAAGTAAAATTTTGGATGTAATATTACGGGATAGGTTATACAAAGAGTAGAGATATTAATATAGTTTGAATGTAAATTAAATATATATATATTTAATTTTTTAAACAAAATTTGCTCAAAGCCTAAAAGTATCACTAAAAAGTAGCGGTTACGTTGTTTTTGATTCTATAACATACTCATCGAGGTTTGAAATTTGAGTACAGTTAATGAGAGTACTATGGGATACCTGTAATTGGAAATAAGTTATGTCACCATTTCTATTAGTAATCATTTTTATAATAATTAATAGAAATATAATAATTTCTATTATAAAAATGACATTATATAACAAATCGTTTCAGAGGTTACGGGTTTACAATCACCGCTTGCCCAGGCGTTGAAAAACGAATAAAAATAACATTTACAATTTATTACTGAAATTATATTGAGGAGAAAATGTATTAACATACGTCATATTTCAAACATAATCGTAAAAATGTTCAATGTCAATTACCATCACTACATGATCAAAATAACAAAAAATTTCTGTACGTAACTGACAAGTATTCTTGGTGTATTTCCGACCTACAATGACAAATAGCTTAAAAGACTAAAATAGAGAAATACATAGAATAAGAGTAATATGTATTACTTATGAATTTTTTCCTCAAAATTGATTGACACTCCTTTCGAGCCATCCCATGCATTCTTGAATTTTACTTCAAATTTTGCCTGAAACTTTTTTTTTGCACAAAATCAAGTATCCAATTGCATGTCTCATCTAAGTGCTCTATTTTATGTCCAAGCGCGTACCCAATTGTGTATCCAATTTTAAACATCTAATTGTACATTTAAACCAAGTGCCTTAATGTGTATTCAATCCAAGTATTCATGCTGCATAAAACGCTCGCTGCTTTCAAAGTCGTTATTCGCGGTTACTGTACGTATATGTACTAACGGACCACCGTTTGCAACTCATGGTTACGTGCACACCCGATGCGCAGACACGCGTACAAGTAAAAAAAAAACGTGTTGTACTATAATTCAGTTAATTTCGAACAGCGGGAAGGCAGAGAATGTGATTAAAAAGATTGGATGCTTTATGAACCGATACGACTTAATCGCCTTTCATTGGTTTCGTGCTTTCTAGATATTATAACTGAATGCGTGTAAATGCAAAAGTAGGGTAACATGTAAATTTCGCTTCAGATATGATTATTTCCGCCCTTGCGTTTAATCATATCCAGGAATGCAAGAGATGTGACATTGTTGCGAGTGTTAACGTGTTGTACGAGATTTGATCGGGTTATCCATAAAATCTACCATCGATGAAAAATAATGACTTCAATAAAAATAAATATAAAGTACTCGTAATTCGAAGACAATAACAATACGATATTATTTGATAATGCAAAATGAACAGGCGGTTATGTGAACGTATGATTATATCAATGTATAAACGTGAAAAGCAAGTATTTGAAGTTTACCAAATTAATGTGAGTATACATCAATAAAAAAAGGGTTAATTGTATACTATAACCTTAATGTATTCACGTAATTAAAGGTATGCGTTTACCAAATCACACATATACGTACAGTAACTTTTATTTTGAATCGTATTCTATTCTTTCTTTATGTCATATAATCTTACTTAAATATTAATTAACAGCATCAGAAAACAGATTGCATATTAGCAGCAGTGTTTGCTTGTATAATACAACATTAATGAGAAACATGTTGCGCCCGTTTTTTCTGAGTACATTATTGCTATTTATTAAAACGTAAACTTATGGTTGATCATGCGTAGATAGCTAACTTTAGTTTTCTTTTCAACTTCCTGATATACCTAGATTAATTGTCTTCTTAAAACCGGTAGACGTGCTTAGAAGGAATATGCAGGATCATCGTAAAACCTCGTTTCGTTTTATGGAGATAGTGGATCGTTTGAAATGACGTTGATACAAATTTAGTTTGGTGTTATGTGCATCTTTTTCGCGTAGTAATCATACACGATACGCTAATAGCATACTGTTCTAAAAATGTATGCTTAGCATAAGTTTAAATATGTACGAATGCTACTTTAACATTAGGACTGCCGATCACGGTCCGAACAGTTCTAATTATATTTTAAAATAAAAAAGCAAGAAGGTGAAATATCAATAGATCAATATCAAAATTTATATGCTGTATCAAAATCGTAAAAAATCTCGAAGATTTGCGATCAGAATTTCGTTAGAAACCGTAAAGAATTTTGCACTTTTCTTAAAAATTACAGACTAATTATTTTAAGCACTTTACTAATTCTAGCATTAATCGGTCCAATATTTTTCTAAAATGAACAGAGTTTTTATGGTCGCCTGGTAATTCATAGCTTTTTCCATGGGCTAAACAAGTTTGAGGGTAAAGAATTGGAAGAAAACTTGCTGAAAGATTATCATTTCGAAATTTGGCCATTTCAAAAGTTAGTATGAGCAGGAAAGTATTGTTTTTATTCGCATTAACTTAATCGAATGTTATACATATTCTACGTGTTCTACTAATGTTCGACAAAAAGTTTTGGAATCTATCTTTTGCGCTAGATTCTGAATTCATCGGATTTTCTATGTACATATTTATATTCAGAGATCTAAAAGCAATACGCAGCATTTAAAGTCGAATTTTCCTCCCGACGTCATATTAATACCGTCATTTTGTTACACATCGATTTAAATAACTTTCATAGTCACTACACATTCAACAATACATCAAAGAAGGAAACCCGTAGTCTGTTCATGTTGCAATACTTGACCAGTTTATTCGTAACAAAAGATTTTGCCTGCTGCCTATAAAAGACGCATTAGTTCCCCATTTGAAATACTTTAACTCGCGGTAAAACTTAGAGGAAAGTTACTCCATGACAAAAATTCAACGATTACGATCAGGAAGAACAAAAATACTTCCATCAAAATCGCATATTAACATATTAATCTCATCCTCAAATCGCATATTAATTTTCATAAAGTCGATTTCAAGGAACAAAAACGAATAAATTGATCACCTAATAATTGAATTGCAATGTGACACTAAAAAATAAATGCGTTATTCTTGCTTTTTTTCTAGTAAATTTGCAATAAAGTGAGACAATACTTTCCTTGATTCTTTTTAACAACACTTGCACTCATTTTTGTTTGTAAGACGTTATAACGTGGGTGTATCTAACATCAAACGAAAGCTTTCCACTCTGCATATCACGCATAGCGCATGCAAGTTTCGCATTCTCCGTTGACCCTACAAACTCGCAGAAAGAAAAAAGAAAAAAACAGGAAGAGGGGAGCGAAGCCAAAATCTTTACCTTCAACGTAGCCGGAACGTGCGAAACACCCGCGTGGTTTATGCGTCGAATTTTCGTGCCTTTCGGCAGGTAAAGAAAATGCAAGACAGGGTGCAGAAAACGAAGGAGGAAGTGCAGAAGGCGAAGGAGAAGTACGAGGCTGCGCTCCAGGAGATTAACCAGTATAATCCAAAGTATATGGAGGACATGACTCAGGTGTTCGAGAAGTGTCAAGAAATGGAGGCGCAGCGGCTTCAGTTCTTCAAGGACGTTCTTTTCGGCATCCACAAGTGCCTTAATATATCCCAGGATCCAGTGTAATTATATTTTATATTTATCCTTTCCGGTTTTCACGTATTACATCGTAATTGCATGACTAACGATTTGGAAAAAAACCACGCGAACAGGTTGAGAAGCCTAAGAAAAATCTCACGTATAGGCGCACGTTCTTATATACGGACGAAGCTATCTAACATTTATTTAAATATCGGAGGTCTCCTGAATAATAATAATAAAAATAATAATTTTAGCAAACCATTGAAGAAATATAATGGCATCAATGTTACCTGTAACATAAATAACCCTGCTTGAAAGTATTATAACCAGCATTATGAAAATTTGTATATCAGTTCTCTTTCTATTATAGATCTTATGTAGTAGTGCACTAATGTTATGTAATAATTAACATTATTAACACAGCCATTTTTCAAAATGTACGATGACTCACGGTTTTCAATGTAACTTACAGACTTCCGCAGATATACGAAGAATTTTATCACACCATCAATAACGCGGATCACGAGAAGGATCTTAAATGGTGGTCAAATAATCACGGTGTTAATATGGCTATGAATTGGCCACAATTCGAGGTAAGACGTTACTCTTATTCATACGCATTAAACTCTTTTTATCGCATGTAAACCCCTGCTCGTGGTTAAGTTCCCGTTGTTAGAAAACACATACCTGTAGTGTGGACTATCTCTCTTTTTACAGCCATCTTGCAGTTACTTATTAAGCGTTCTGTATGCTCCCGTATTTCACTAACTTTGCATATCGATCAAATTCGATTATGTATATATAGATGACGAATCCGCTTAGAGATACTCGACGATAATCCTTTTATAGTACATTCAGATCTCTGAAATTCGTTTGAATGCTCAACGCTTGGTATTTAGCAAAGGATTTAAATCTGCATTTAATTATTTAATATGAAGCCACGATGATGATCGCTTACCCAGTTATAGGGGCAAGTAGATGTAAGAGAAAGATCCTTCTGATCAACGTATTTAACCCTTAATTCCCAATCTGCACTCAGTGGAATTTTTATGTTTCACGTAAGCGTCTATGCCGCTTTTGTAAAGTTCTTATCCGTCAATTGTTCCGCTTGCAAACGTAATTCTGTCTGCTCTCTGTTGATATATATATA
>JBCFXI010002524.1:0-21289 GCA_038496175.1 Ampulex compressa | reverse complement strand
TATATATACATTTTTTTTTCAAGGAATGTGACCGGTAGTCATGCAATGAAAATATAAATTTTATTAGTGATCTTACATCGGGCAGATAATAATATATAAATATCATATTATTCGCTACAGGTCTGTGGGAAAGATTTTATTAAATGTCATTAATTGCACATTGTAAGCGATCGTGAAAAAAAATTCGTGAAAGTGAAAAAATTTATTTCGCGACGTATTTATCCCACCAATCCTGTGGTACTCAAAGCTTGCATTCTGTTACTAGGTTGGTCAACGTTTTGTCTATTATACATGATCCTTGTCAAGCTATAAGAATCAATAGAGATATTCTTAGAATAGTAAAACAAAGATGTTAAAAGGAAAATTTAGATTCAGACTTGGATAATAAATACTAATATATTGCGACATATGTATTACCTTTTTTTTTCATTAAAACTTTACAAAATACCTACTGTGTACAATGATTATATTTGATGATATACCAAAAAGTAGCGATTATACATAATTAGATCGCAACATTAATGAGTCACGTGGAAATTTTCCGCGTGCGGTGGCTAAATTTATCCTTACGTTTGGCCTTCTGCTCTTCGTTCCATTTGAATTTTGAGAAAGACGAAGTATTTCATTCTTTATTTTACGATCGTGTTCGTTCGATGGTCAATTCGTGTGGACGTGGGGGACGAGCATGGGGCCGAATCAAAGTCAGGAAGCGGCCTGCGCGGCTGGAGGCAAACGTGAGGAAGACTTATCCCTCGAGATTACGGCAAATTCCCACCTGGTGTAAGAGCCGAATAGCGAACGATGAGATCGAGTCGGCGGCGTATTTCGACGACCCACGCCGCTGAAGCGCATCTATTCTACATAAAGATAAACTCAGAATCGTTTGTACACATCATCAATTGCGCGTAGAAACTCGAGTGTCTAATGCTGATCAGAAACGAAATACAATCCACGATCGCAAATGGTCAATGCCTATTCAAGATTAATCAATGTCGATGATAATGATCAATCGGAAACTACTATCGAATAAAAGAACTAAGTGTTTCGATGTCGAGGGAGAGGGGATAATGATCTTTTATGCGAGCCAACTTTTCATTTTAGTATTTTTAGAGTTATACGGTGGTCTTGCAATTTTAAATCGACCAACCTGCCATTTGTCCCTGAATTCGATATAACGTTCGTGCATCGTCGATTTTTGCGAGAAATTTAATATAAGTTTCATCGCATTACTCGCCCGACGAGAAAATTTTTCATATAAACGTACCTCTTCCTGACGTTGTTTCCATTCCATAAAAATGGTAATGAAAATAGGACCGGAATTTGCCCATAATTTTCTACAGTTTGATTTACTGGAAAATGCCTCCATCGTTTGTACAAATGTAACGAATGGGGATACGACTTTTATCCCATGCGCTTGGATATTACGATACGCTTTTTATTGACGCTGAACAATATTGAACATTCTTTGCAACTATTAATATTATCGTGCGCTTCTATTTACCATTCGTGAAGCGGCGACAAATGTGTATCTCGCGTATTTTTTCTTCCTAACTGTACATTGGTTATACAAATTGATTTTCGTCTCATTCTAGTTTTTACGATTATAATTCTAAGTAATAGATTTAACTATTTTAAACGAGCGCTGCACGTTATCTTGTTTTTAAATGTAAAATCGTATTTCTCCTGTATTTCACTTTTAAATTAGCAACCTTAGTTTGAATTTCGATTTGCTTCAGAGGCACAAGCGAGCCGCAAAAAATGTACACTCACCGCTCGTAATTGCTGAAAGGATGAAATCATTCTTCTCGGATTTTCTTTAGGGTTTTAAGCGTGGGGAGAAATTAGCGGAGATACGAAAATTCTGCTATCAACGTATTATTAACGGCCGGATCAAAAGTCTTTTTTTGCAGCTGTAATATTCGTTTAGCTCGTTAACTACGCAAATACTTTTACCAGCGGCCATGGCCGTGCGAAAAGAACGAGACTGCTGTGAGAGAAAAGAATACCTTGGGCTAACGAGTAACACAAAATTTGCAAAAGCGTTTTTGCTTAATTCGAGAACTCGTGGCAGTGATTTACCTTGGTCTACCTTCTGCGAGACGAGAGGAATATATCCGTACAAACGGGGAGATCTTTTTCTCACAGATTTACTTGCGACCCCTAAGACCGTGAAAAATTCTCCGGGACTGTCGTATACCCTGTATTGTAAATTGCTAGTCTGGTTTTCATATATATCCGAGGATTTTTCATGGACGCCAGCCGAGCTTTTTGCCGTCAGAAAACGCGGCTACAACATACGCCAGGCGCGTGCTTGCATTACGAATGATTTGTTTAAATCTGCGTAAGCTTATGTACGTATCATTGATATTTAACCGCCCAAGAAAGACCAACTATAATTTTCATAGTACTGCATATTTGCACTGGAAAGTACTGTGCACGTTGGAGTATCCAGTGTGTCGAGAGTGTGTAAACTTGAATGGAACACTTTACCTTTCGAAAGTTTCAACGAGAATGACCCGAACTTCTGATAAAGCTCTATATATAGAAACCTGATCCCAGTAGCGTTAAGGTCACTTCACATCGCGCGATATTCCACGCTATTAGATACAATTAATACGTTAGGTCTATTAACACATTTAACACACTATACGCCAAAGCCAAGTGCAAACCAATAAAATGCACTAATTAATTCATTTCCTACGGTAAGCTAATTAGAGACAAAAAAGTGGTATAGAGTTTGTAACTTTTATAGCTGTTGGTAGAACATTTAGGTACAACGATAAAAACTAAAAGTTCCACTGCTTAGGTACAAATAAATGAAAGAGAAAAAGAAATAAAAGAAATTAGGTATAAAATGAAAAATACCCGTCTTTACTTTACTCGAGTGTCTGCGCTGTGTCTGCACTCAAACTTTCAAAATAATCGACCGCATTTAACGATCTACCGCTATCTTTACTATAAACAAACTCGTTGGTAATATTACACGATTCTCGACACTTTAAGTATTAGAGCTTCCCTTCGCCGCCTTCTTCTAAAATTAAAATACAAGGTATCACTCGGAAAATATAATTCACCTATCGTTAAAAAAGACTAATCCCAATTTCCCACACGATCCTCCCAAGTACACTCAGAAATATTAACAACCCATACGTGAACCGCCCTGTTCCCCATAATTCACCGACGCAATGAATCTCAATAAAAGTGCATAAAATACGCCAACAATAACCTTCGCCATCTTCTAAATCCGATTACTATTGCAATAACATCGGCACGATATTCAAGGATAATCAACATTAAAATCGAACAATATATCGCATAATATAATACTTCGTATGATAACATCGCTTCGATACAAGCGATCTCCCTTCGACGCTGGAAGCAAGATCGGCGAAATACCTTCGGCAGTGACACGCGTTAATCCTTCCTCGATTCAGCCGGATGTATCGAGGTACTTCCGGGTAGATCAACCCTGAAACATCCGGTTCGCGCGGGTAGCCCTTCGTGGGAGGGTATGTCGTCAAATTAGCCGCTGCTCGAGTCCTCTCGAATTCGCGGGTCAGGCCGAAAGCGTGTCGCGCGAGTGGAAGCAACGACGGGCGCATAGGAGCTGCCTCTCGGAACTGCTGTCCTGGTGGCGATGGGCAGGCTGGAGGGGAGGCTGAAGGAAAAAGAAGAGGCCGAGAGCGCGAGGAGAAGTTCGGAGCATTGCTCGAGGAAAGCGGGAGGGGGAGGAGGGCGGATAAGGGAGAGAGAAAGTTGACGTCAGTAGCATACGCAAGCGTTTAATCCGACGCGATAGAGGCTCACCGCGATGCGAGAGGCTTCTCCATTCGAATCAATACGACACACACGCACACGGCCATTCGACATCTGTAACCTGTGCCGCACATCGCATTATCGTCGAGTGTCGAGGACGGCCTCGCCATGCAGGTTGCAATCTTCTAATTATGCGAGCCCGGGTGGAAAAGAGAAATAAAGCGCGCTGCTGCCGCGGAACCTGAAAGCTTGGATACGCGTCTCGGCCAGTCTGCGTCCCGAGAATGGATCGAGAACCCGCCGTGGCGCGAATGACGGATCGAACAGCGGTTTTATTTCTTACGGAGTGAGAAGGAAACCTCTGCTCTTCTGCAGCTTAATGCAAACTTATTTGACAACTCGTGCGTGTACTGCATCGGTGTCTGTCGATTGATCGAAATTATTTTTAAGTTTTTCAGGGAAAAATGCTCAACGTATACTTTTCACGTACAGCACTCAACGTATATTTTTTAATGTTCTAATAAATAGTTTCAGGATTTTTGTTCATACTTATAGATGAGTGCTCGAAGTTTAAACGCGTTCCGATCGCTACTCGCGCTGACGATCAATGAATTCGTGGCGATGCACGACTTCAAACACTTACGTAGTGATTAGTACGGTTCGCGAGTTAACGAAATCTGCCTTTTTTATATATTGATTCTACAGTATATCCTGTATTTATTTACAATACCAATTATCTGTTAAAACATATCGACATAATAAAGTTCCTCTTTATCTAACTTTGCTTATTAATACTTGAAAAATACCAAATTACTAGAATTGCGAAATGTTTATTTATACACGAGGTTTTATCGTCGTTTAAACAATTGATATCTTATACGTGACAGGAGGTTTTCGCAAACCGATTCGCACGCACGATACACGCCCGCGCCTCGCCGCGATTTTCGAAGCCTCGATGCAATAGCCCGTCTTCGAGAGATAAAAGAGGCTCGAGTTAACTGTAGACAAATATGCGATCTACACCGGTAGCGACAAAGGGAATCCGCTCGAAATAGCAATTCCCGAAGGAAGCCCAAGGACTCGAGATCAGTGAACGGCGATGAAATTTCAAGGAGAGCGAATCAAAAGTACGACTGCTCGGCGAGCTATCGAGGGCCATCGAAGGCTCTTCTGATGGGTAAGCCCGAACGTCCTACCCTGCTAGCCGGAAGTACCTCTTGTCTGCTCCACTCTGTAAAGTGTTCCATCTGTCCTTCCTTCCCCGCCATCGGCCATGCTATCCCAAATGTCCTGGAAATGGAAAAGGAGGCCCCTCAGATCGATTCGGAGATTGGACCACTTCCGACATTTCGATTGGCTGTCAGCTGTTATTCTGCGGCAGCACCGACAGTGACTTGAATGTTATGTAAACTCTTCAGAGATTTGCCGCATCAACAACGCTTTGTTTTCGCCGCTGAAAAACGCTTCGTTCTCCGCGGAGATAGTAAAGTTCCTTCGAGCGGATATATCGAAATTTTCGCGTGGATTGAGCATTGTTAAGTGATGTTTCTATAGATAAAAAAACGTGTGGAATCATAAAGTGTACTTATATAATTCTAGATATCTATTTAAGCTAGAAATAATGTAATTCTAGATGTGTATTTAGCACGTTCCATGCTAGACCGATTTTTCGTTACATTTGGGTTTATTTTTTATTTTGGTTAAAATCATGCGCGGTGTATTTCGCCACGCTATTACAATTTGCTTCTAACGTATGTCTTATGACTTTTATAATTGGTAAGAAACGATTTCTTTTTCACTTTCCGTTTTGGAAAGTTCGAGGAAAGGATTCTTCGTTAAGGAAAATTCTAAATAGTCTGAATAGAAAATTCAGCATGGGGGGGAGAAGTTTTGATATACTTTTATAAATAACCAGCTGCATTACAGTTATGAATATTAAGTGCATTAAGCGATATATAAAGCAGGTGTAATTTGCTTATCGAGGCAATTATTTCATCGAAGAGCGCACGATTTGACTAATAAAAGAGACTATTGGGAGGTTACTTGAAAATTAGCGGTGGAACACTTAATCGCTTCGGCTCATTAGAGCGGGCTTGAAAATCGATGTTATTTCACCTGGGCATTGGATTTTCGGGCGAGTCTGGCCACTGAATGGCACGAAATCAACGATTCGAAACGGACAGGGATTTGGCATTATGCGGTTTGTAACCGACTGCATCGAGTGCATAAACGCTCACGTACAATGCAGAACTTGGCACACGTGGATGCTCGCCGACGATGAAGAACTCCTTCCGTCGCTACGACGGCTTCCACAACAGCTCCGAGCTCTCCGTCAATCGACATCACTTGTCTGCATTTACATTGTTCGCGAGAGAGACGCAAACCTGTTTCTGGTAATAACACAGATCTTCGTGTACTGCGTCTATATCGCATTGAAAACCATACGCTCTCATAATCTTAGATCTTCCGTGCTCGAACAATCTTGTTAAGAAAATGATATGCGAATAAAGGCAAACTCTGTTTTCGTGAGAAACTCGAAAACTCTGCATCTAAAGAGGTTGAACTGAAAGTCGAGCATTGGGAGGCGTTCCCTTTTCGAGGTAAATAACGATCCGAAGTGAAACTTGGCTTACATTTACGGACTGGAGAAAACAAATAGTTAGGAACATTCGAACTTTCGGAAGTCCTCCGCCACTTATTTTCGAGCAAGTGGATTCTGGGATAATGTATAAATTTTATTAACCCAGAAATTAAAGTTACGACGTGTCAAGAAAAGGCAGCTGTACCCGACTGAGAAGTCGAACAACGAACGAGTTTGAAGTACGCAGAAACTTTACAGTCGACAAAGAATAATTCTTAACGAACTTCCAGTAACTTGCGGTTAAAACAGAAATTCGGAGAAATGCTTAAAAAACCCCGGAAAATATTCGTTTAAAACGTAAAATATCAAATCGAAGATAATCTTGACTGACTCATACTTATATAAAAATACTTTTGAAATCGCTACGACGAGACACGTTTCTGTAACAATTCTCTGATTCTTCTAGAACTAGAGTCAGACTTTCGTAGAACTCCGCAAATAAATTCGAGCCAAAGATGCTTTTAAATCGAAGAAGTATCACAGGGACATACAACAGAATCTAAGAATTATAACTTACGCGAAACATTACAAAAGCATATCGAAGACTGGAGCTGTGTGCTTTACTACAAGTAGCTATGTAGTAGAATAATTGGCCGTATGGCAGAGTGGTTTTACGGGGCACGTAATCATCCTAATAAACCGACGATAAACTCGATATAAAAGGGAAAGGAGCTCGGTGTAAACATAAGGTGTCCTGTGCGAAAGAATAAAGCAACAGGTGGCCTGAATAATAAAGCATTTATAATTGCAAGTTAGACGGGGGGCCCAATATGCCACGCAGTCTGCGCGTACGAAACGGTTTATACCGCTTCAAGGCGGAACAGCATTGAAGTTTAGATCCAAGGTCGAAACAGACCGATAAGGCGTACAGCGAAGTTCGTGTAATCTGCCACATTCTGACGCCTCTAGTTCAATAATTCCGCCACTATGTCGTTCCGGTTCAAATACGGCTTTACTCCGTCGGATATCAGCGCGAACTCAACGTTGTACTCAATTTATACGGGCACTTCATAATTTTCGAGTTTATCGCTTATTTAAATGCTTTTCCATTTCAATCTATCGATTTAGATAATTTGATTTCCGCGTATAGAAGGGGAAAGGACAGGGACGCTGAGCGAATCGAAAGCAGATCGAGCGGATGATTCTACGATATCGCAGTTTGTTTATAATTTGTGCAATTTTTCTCGCCACATCCACGATTCAAAGAATATATTTCAAGCGACAAAGCTTCGACAAACTCTTTTCCACGCTCTATCGCCAAACGTACATCTTTAAAATATACTTGAACCGATAGAATCTTTACCGTCGCATAGCAAATTCAAGTTTTTCCTACATAATTCTGTGCTCAGCTTACAACCCTTAATTGCACGTACCAAAAATCCGCGAGCGCGCATAAGCAGCTAATTTCCAGTCAGATATTGATTTCGCATTTCCTACCCGGCAAACGAGAGAATCATCGAATCGCCGTTATCGCGCCATGATTTTCACCCTCGTTTTCTCCCTTGCGCCGTCACGGTAATTAAATCATCGAATCGCGCCGGGCGGCGATCCGGGTTTGCACGGAATACGTGAGAAATTGGCGCTGGGCTTGCAGATTTGGTGAATGATCGTCAAACATCGTAAATTAATAAATCGCAGGTGGCAGGGTGGGGAGAAATGCACGGCTCTGCACCGTCGAATTTACGGCTACGCGCATCCCCCAATACTCATTGCCAGGGCGTATTTACGAGTATGTCCCCGTGAATCCACCGATTTCGACCCTGTTAATACCCCTTAAGGGGTAGACCGTTCGTGTGGGCACGCACGTGTGCCCGCCCAATTAATTAACCAGATCCGATACGATCACCAAGAAACGAGCGGTACTGAGGATCGGAAAAATCCCAGTGAGCGGATTTACTGCGATTGCTATTTTCCTTGGATAAACTAATGATAAAGCGAAAGGCGACTAATATTAACGCCGTTTACGGTCCTCGTATCCTCGATCAAGCGGCCACTTGAAAATTGTTTCGCCACGTCTCCAACGCCGTGCACTTGATACATCGAGCAATTTCCCCGTTTTTCTTTTTTTTTTCGTCGTCGAATTTTATTGCAAAAATTCAAAACGGCTGATTTATATGGAATATTCATAACAGAGGCTCGCGCGAGGGGCTACAATACGTTCGCGATGCACCTGATAGATCGCAACGACACAAAGCTCTTTCTGAAGATCTATCGGTGACATTAACACCGCGATACTTGACCTGACCCAATTCGTGTCAGAGGCTGTTGGACAATGGAATGACGTGTTCGAGCTGAAACACTGAGTTGTATTTAATACAGAAAGCGTGTGCGCACGGGAGAAATACATTTTTCCCCTTATGGCTTTGCAACCGACGTACCTTTATCCCCGCGATGATTAAAGGATAATCGGTAATTTATATTCCGCGGTTTGTACATTTGATTCCATCAACCCTTCCCAGCCGAACTAATTATTCTTTAGCGAGGAAATTAAATTTTGAAGAAAAACAATGGAGGTGCACTTGATTAGTAGTTACACGGATGATGCGGAATGGCATCATAGAGCTGGAAAGGGTTAGCGATGGCGTGTAGCTTAAAGAATCACCAATTTTCTCTGACCCAAGTGGGTCGATGCCAGAGAGCCTTGCAGCGGTATCAACTCTTAAGAAAATAAGCTTGCGTACGTAAAGTGTCCGAGCAGGAAACTCAAGCGGGGTTTTCATCCTCCAGCTTCTACCTTTCCGCTTAAGCGACGAGCCAAAGGCAATGGTTTCGCAGAAACAACTTAGCGTCCACGTGCAATGTAATTCGAACGTTGCATTTCCAGTGCATTATATAATGATTGCGCCCGGTGATGCAAGTTTAATCGGAGCGAATAAATCGTCGTCCATGTTCGCCAGCCACATCGCACGGTTGCTCGGCATTGTCGTCGGTATTTACGGGTCAAACCGAATCCATCCTCGTGGATTCGACAATTGCGGCGATAGAGATGGGGAGGTAGCCGAGTATACGCGGAGTTCAGTAATTTCCGCGCCGACAAATTATTCGACGTAGCCAATGGAACACGCGCCGACGTTACGCCGTAGAACAGTGCAATGCGGTTTGCGATCAAGTTAATTAAGAGAAATCGATCGAGGCAAGAGTATCTCCGCGTGGCTCCTCCTAATGAAAATCTGTTTGCGGCCAAATCTCTGTATTATCGAAAACGCGTTGCTCCCAATGATATTTATCCTCGAGGCACTTCTCGTGCTGGTTTTTTTTTATACTTGATTGACGGATTATTTCGAATCGCTTCGTGGAACTTATTTCTGTACTGTCGTAAACGTTCCTCTCGGAAGAGGATAAATTTTTTATATAGGTTAAGGAAAAAGGTGAGATATTATATAGATTAAGGAAATATCAGTGCTACGTTATGTACTCCTCGAGTGAGGGGTTCGATCGATGAAGGAGCGGTTTGACGTTTATTGCGAGAGATATTTAGTTTCAGGGGAATTATAAGACTTGTGTAGTGTGTAAAACAAGGCGGTCTTAGGGAGATCCACGAGCAAATTACCGATAAGCCAGAGCACGATACGGTGTTTAACTTCGAACAATACACACGAGGAATACTTGCTCCGAGATCCAAAGTATATCGGTATAGTCGATCCGTCAGGATATAATCCCTCGAAACTAAGAGCCCTCCAGAGCCACTAATATATGGCTGTCGAGAGTGATCCCGTTGGATAACTATGGATGCCGGCTAAACCAGATCCGAGTTTGGATTAGAGTAAACCTAGAAATAATAAGGTCACGGCCACTGCTAAATCCTGTTATGCCTGTTATCCAACCATGTGCAAAGCCCTGCATATTAATCAGGTTTCTAAAGTTGAATTGTAAACGATTCAAAATATACGAACCCCTGGAAACCCGAATATATATATATAAATGAATGATTTAATCGTGTGTTTACAAAGTGTCTTTTATTTACGCAAGGATATTCATTATTATATCCTTATTTGGATTTATCTTTGTTTTGAATGAAATAAGAATTTATATGACGTTCCTACTTTTGTACACTTGCCTCGATCGCCTTTTACTCCCGCCATAACGTTATCCTTTATATACAGCTTTAGTTGTAAACGTAGCTCGAACCAAGGAGTAAAACCTACAAATCCCCGATGAATAAATTCTATGAATTTCAAAGCAAATACGTCTATCTTGTGTATTGTAAATAAATCCAAAAACAACGCTTCTCGCGGTTCTCACGCTTTCAACGATTTTCACCATTTCGCCAGGCCAGTGATGGAGCTGCATGTTTCGAATTTCCCAGAGTATGTTACGGAGGCGCAGATAAGTCCGAAGGCGAGCGTATTTCGTCAACGATTCCGAGAAAACGGACAGCTCGGCGGGGTCAGAGGCCAAAAAATCAGCGACGTGTGGTGCGCCGCAATCGCACGAGCCTCGAGGACCGTTATATCTGCCAACGCTCTTGATTTTACTATATAGTCTCGCTGTAGCTTACTGCTCTGCTGTTCGTTTCAATTTTGGCGCCCATCAATAAGATCGATCAGGCCGGAATCTAATTTAACACCAAACCTGCCAACCACTTTCTGAACATGTATACCACGTATATCCTTCATCCTTTACAGCTCGATGATGCTATTTGGCATCATTCCTGTAATTTGCTTCTGATCAAGTATCTCTCAATTATATTTCTTCAAAATTTTATTTTCTTACTGAAGAATAATCATTTGGGGTGGAAGGGATTAAAGAAAAGGTCTATTGAAGTGAGATTCACACTCTGCAGTAGAATCATGACAAATTTAAACAATTGCCGCCTACCTAGTACAACAATTTTTCTAGGAAATGACTGACCGGTTATTTGAACCGGTTCGGTAGGTTTAGTGTTAAGATAAGTTTCGAACAAGTTAAATTGTAGAATGTGTCCGCCCGATTACCCTAATTTACCAGTATTCATTATTTTTGGCGTTGATTATTGAAATCACTTTGAATCAGGACACACGTTTTAAAATGTACTTCTGGTCACCAAATGCACACTACATCACATCAAAGAGTTTATGTATGACGAGTAACATACGAATCTAAGTTGTCTCCATGAATGTTCCAACAGCTTCCAACGACTCGTACACCTATTTTCAATTGTGCAACGTCGACTATTCGAAACATGTCACCGTTTAACGTAACTTTTCTTCTACATAACACATATTACGCATATGCTACAGAATACCCAAAGGCCCATGTAAACCCAGATTAGCCCCAAACAACTCCAAATTTTAAATCCACACTCCATCCTGGTCCCCTCAAAACAATCCCAATCCGGTCATAAATTCTCCTCAACGATACATTAAATTCCTCGATCCAAAATACACCGCAAATTATGTTCCCTTTACAACCGCACGCACGATACACAAATGGCGCAAAAAAAAAAGGGCCGGAAACCAATGGGCGAGAAGCGTAGGCAAGTGCGCTTTCCCGTAGGCAAGTCCGAGGCTCAATCCGCCGGCGTAACTCTCGGATTCCTTTGTGTCGCGCGTAAATTTTAAATGGCAGAAGCGCGGCGGCCGTGCCGGACGTAGAATACGTAATCAATTTGAGCGAGTCAATATCAGCGGGGCTATATCGAAGGACCGCGGCGGCGGTGCTCGTTCCTCTCCATTTCCAACGATCTAATTACGGCTCTCTTCGAGCGGCAGCTCCGAGCCATCTCATCCGCCATCGGTGGATCTCGCAGTGGGAAGAGGGAAAAGGAGAAAGAGTGAATGAAAGAGATGGAGGTAGAGGTAGAGAGAGAGAGAGAGAGAGAGAGAGAGAGAGAGAGAGAGAGAAGTTGCAGGAGGGGGAAGGCCGCTCGATGGGGAATTGGATAAACGTTTTTTTCCCTCCTACCTCTGTCGCGGTTTTTCACTAACGAAGGAAGAGTCTGGGCCCCGAGGTAACGAGATCTTCGGTGCTCGACGCCGTAAGAGCCGACGGTGAGCGGAAAAGAGCCGTCGAACGCGCGCCCTTAATGCGATTATTCGAGTTTTCCAGAAGGCCGACCGCCCACGTCCCTAGCCCCCTCCCCCTCCCTCCCCTTTTCCTTTCCCGCTGTGCCCCTTTCTTGTTTAGCCTCCCCTCCTCCCCGCCTACTGGCGGGTGCCGCAGATAGCGCAGCAGCAGCTGTTTACATCGGACAAACTCTCTTTCGACCGATAACGCGTTCGATGATTTATGGAAACCGATAATGGGTCCGTGCCGCGCCGCGTCCCTCGGGCAGCGTCTCGAAAACTCTGCCAAGAGACGCGCGCGCGGGGGGATGGAGATCGGCGTACGAGAGCCGTGACGGATTTTTTTTTGCTCGTTTGCGCCACCCCCTTTCTTCCGCGGAAGGCTCGTAGGAGCGATCGAGGTGGAGCGCGTCGAATTTCGCGCGGGTATTAATTGCGAGGCGCGAGGAACGTGCGCGGACCTGTATTGTTACGGTCCTAGTTTTAGCGAGAAGGTGATTATTGTAAGTACGTATATGTCGAGGGGGTGGGAGTGGGTATCGAAGGTAATGGAAGATTGGAAAGTATTGTGCAGAAAGTGCTCGAGCTTAAATTTAGTTTATACCTCGTGATCGGGGTTTTGTGTATGGTACAGAGGGGTTTGCGCGCTAAGATAAAGAGGATTAAGGTTTAGTCTTTTTGCTTTGGGAGAATTGGACGATGCATAGCTGTGCGCTTATTAGTGTGCAATATGTGTGCTATGAAGGAGATGCGGATTTCTTTTGTATAGAGAGAGAGTAGAGAGAAAACGGAAAACGGTATCAAGGGCCTTTTTTTTTAGATGTAAAAGTAGGAGCGAATGAAATATCACAAGAGTAGTAACACTGGAACAATTGAGGGACTATTGTGGTATAGACTGTAATAAAGAGAGTAAAATAGATACTAAAAATGTCAATGACGTATTATTTTCAAGCATTATTTTCATAAATCGATGTACCTCTGCGGCGCTTAAATCGATTCTCTATCCATTTTCAGATGGCTTTTTGGGCGACATCGCTCTGCCGAACATAAAATACGAGACGGAATGGCGTCAACAAAAACTTAACAAGAGCTATCTCGAGGAGCTAGAGAAATACAGGGACGAAGTCCTGAAAGAGGGACTTCAGGTCGAAGAAGAGGGTCTTACGGGTAAGTACTCTTCTCCAAGATTTCTTGCCCCATTGTCTTCTCAAGAAATCCCGCGGCCGTCTGCAAAGAACCGATGCTATTCCAGAGATTCTGCAGTTCAAAAACGAGCATGTCGCTAACAATGAGGCCTACCACGAAAACGAGGAGGCGGCGGCATCCCAAGGGAAATCCGTGCCGATCATGGTGGATCGGAATCAGTACAATATGGGAGGCGAACTCGAGGAGGGTTACAGCTTTAATCCGAAAAACGATGACACGAAATACGGGGTGAAGGACGAGGGTTTTGAGTTCAGGTACAGTCTTCACGAACGTCCATCGTCTTCCTCGTTAAATCGGTCAGACTAAAAAATATACCTTAAGAAATACTCACCACGATAATGCATATTTAGATATAGTTTTTGAAGGTGTAAAAAACTTTCTGTTGAAGAATAATATTTTTTTCTTGCTAAATCAGTAAGCTCAAAGAACAGTATCAAATCGATAAGTATAGTCGTGACGATTGTACGATACAGTTTTATTCCTGTCTTTTAAGTATCTTTGAAATCGCAACAGTTTCGTATTTACGACAAAATTCGAAGGGTGAAAAATGAATATTTTACAAACGTAACATACATATAGGATATTATTTTCGTGTAATTCGAGGACACGATTTGCATGAGTTTCACAACGATAGGTGGTTCGATGTTTAGATTGGAGACCACGACGCAGGCAACGAAAAAAAGGCACTCCGGTCATCGACAGAATCATCGAGAATACTCCAGAATAATATCGACCACAGATGCGGCAAGAACGAGGCACACACAACCGAAGACTTCGATCGACGTCGATTCTTTTCCGAGTTCCTCAACAACGGAAGATACCATTCACGCAGACTTTGATAAAACATTTAGCATAGAACCAGAAATGACGACTCAGGATTCATCGAAACGACGCCATCGCCGTCATCATCGTAGGAGGTGAGTATAAGACATCCATTGTTCTTTCAAAATTTCCCATTTTTGCCATGCAAAATATCCACCGCAAAACTCGATAATATACATGTAACCATGCCATCCATAATAAACATCTACCGCTCATCTATAGCGTAATGATAAAAAATTTGCAAACCTAATATAATAAATTTATATAGAGACGTATAGTCTAAAATGGTTCAATGTCTTTCTTCTTGATAAGACATTTTATTTACTCCAATATAGGAGTGCTGATCTATTCTCCATAATTGAAATTGCACGAAAGATTCCGCTACATATACAATATATATATATTGTAATTCACGCTTTAATATATATTCCAAATTTTATTCGCTGAATTCAACGCCGCTGCGTGAATTATCGTACGGCGTGTTGCGATCGTCTCGCCGATTTAACGCAGCTCGCACTTTATCCCCAGCCGCTCGTTGTTTCCCTCTCGCGGCTGTTGTATTGGCAAATCCGAACGAATGGGTTATAAAAAAAAAAAAAATGTTCGGCTTTCGCGTAAGCATAAAGGGGTGTCGCGATCGTAAAGTATTCGCAAACTTACGTCATTAATTTCGGGCACGGTGCGACGTAGTTGAATTCGTTCCGCCGCAAATACCTTCCTTCTTTATGCGACCCTCCTCTTGCTGTCACGCGCAGCAAATCCCCCTTTTCCACGAAAATTCGGGCAGAAGTTGGCGGACAGAGGCATCAGCCTTTAGACAACGGTGCGGCGGATTTCTTCCTGTTTTTTTTTTTTTCTCGAGCAAGTAGCATGCCCGTCATGCGGAAGATTAAGCTCGACGAAATTCTGCTGCGAGTGCCTCGGCTCGTGTCCTTTACGAACACGATGACGACCAAATTTCAGGAATAGCCACGGAGATTTTTCCGCTTAAACTAATCCCGCGTTACGATTTACCGTAAAAATCCAAGGTAGATACGCGTAGTGATATATGTCTTGCAAGATAAAACGCTTACGCTGATATACGAGAGCGTTTAATTACGACGATTGCTAAAGCGATTTACTATCTTTTTGAATTACAGGCCTAGGGCGTTGATAGTCTGGCAAAAAAGATCGCTTTTTACCGTATACACTTTCGTAAGAGAACGATCTTTTGGCGAACTTGAAATTGTACGTAGGATTTCTCGTAAGCTTCGCGTTATCGGTGCTAAGAGCAATCAGTGTCTAAAACGAATTTCAGCGAAATAGAAACAAAACAGTTTATCCCCGTTGGTCGCCGTTTAATAAGAAGCGCAAACTCTCAAATACTCATAACCCGTTGTACGTTGCTGAAACAACGAAAGAGCGGTGCGCAATTAAATTCGTGGCCGCAAGAAGCTGCATAAATCTGGCAGCTAATTCTGTGTGTACGCAAATGAAAGCGCCATTTGAATAACGGCGAATGTCTGTTTTCATTCTGGAGGATCCATGCTACAGTCGGTTCGCGTATGAATAAAACAGGAACACATATCTTCTCCCCGGAATCGGGGCTCGTGTTCGTGACTCTTATCTCGATTCAATAACCCTTTAATATCTGATGTCTTATATCATACATCTTATACCTCGCATTACTCCGCGAAATAACCCCTTCGACGTCGTCTCTGTCGATCGAACGGAATGGGATGCTAAGTATCACGAGGATTTCACTTATAAATAAACTCGATACAGTTGTCCGGAAACATTAAGCTTAAAGATAATTATAATGATTTGATCTGGTTTCGGGCAGGATTTCACCCAAGCAACGGATTTACAATGAACGATATCGCGTACATATCGCCTATAGTGACTGCATCATCATCGATTCGGCAGGCTGCTGCTCCGAATGAGACAGCTTCCAGCTTCTTAAAGCTCTCCCATTCCGTCAGATCGCCTTTACGTGGCACAAAACGCGTCCCATTCTCGATCTACTTGCCACATTGCAATATAAAACCACTGTTTCTACTTGTAAAATACATTTCCATCTCGCAATATCCGCGCAGTTCACACTTTCGAGACACTAGGAATGACCGCGTATCATCACATCTCTGACCAGTGAAGGATCCAATACAGTCACCTTGTGCAAGACCCTTCAAAAAAATCCACCAGCGGACTCAGCCCGATAATCAAGCGGCAACCCTTAAACGATAAATACCCACGACGCGCTGAAAAGCACGGTTCCATTACTTAAACAAGCGGATCTCACTTATCGTTTTGAGTTTTACAAAAGATACGCGTGGAACTGCGCCCTGGCCCGATGTCAGACCATTATCTAATCCCGAGGAGACCTGAACTCCTATCAACGTGCCGCTGCCAGGCGATTCTCCAAGCCCCGTAATCCCTTCCCCGTTCGCTGCACCGACCGCATACTGGGCCATCCGCTTTACTTTTCTGACTCGCAAGCCTCACCCCCGCCGACGACGGTCTTGCCGCTGGTGCAACCACTTCGCGATGCCAATAACAATGGCCGTCATCGTAAAGCTGGAAAATGGGTCCGATACTGCCGGTCGGGCATTTTCAGTCCTCGAACTGCCAATAACCTGTCAACATCGGCACGGCGTTTCTGACCGGGTACATCGTCCGTACTTGTATATACCTGTGCACCGATTATGTATACACGGCTCGGACACAATCTCGGCCCGGCCGAATGAAAATCGAAAAGGGATACGCGCGTGGAAACGGGTTCGCCAGTAGATGAGAGTCCCTCGCGCCCTTTCTCCGGGTTTACGGAAGCGCGTCTTTACGACCGATTTCGAGAGCACCCTCCGTGAAGCACGATCGCGCCCTGATTTTTCGATGAGCTCAAGAAGGTATCCGGGATAAGCTGGGAGACGATGGAAAGTCCCTCGGTGGCGATTCGAAAGGTTCTTCCCCCGCGCTTCCGGTATTGTTCCTTCTGGATTTTTGAAGGGTGTTCCGGGAAAGGTGGCCATATGTACCCCGATCGGGATTGAATTATTGTGTTGTTGGATGGAAAAAGGTGTTATGAAGGCAGGTGAATGGGGCAAGACTCGCGGATGATACTGTTGTATTATAGGTAGAAATCTGAAAAGAATTCTATCGAGTTTATCTACAATTCTGATCGTACTTTTCCAGTGCCTATCTTCTACTGATAATGTGAATTTTAATTTACTCCTTTGCGTCTTAAAAAAATACTGTCTATATTTTAGTTACTGGTTTAAATTAGTCATGGTTTACTAAATTACACGGTATCAATCTTTAGATCATTTTTCTATACTCTACTCGGTTTAATATCAAAGGTATCTTATGTTACATTTTTAAACATAGTTACAATCAAACATGCAACTTTGCATCTTAAAAAAAGACGGTCTACATTTTACTTCCTAGTTATTAATTATAATTTACTAAATAACACAGTAATCTTTAGATCATTTTTCTATACTCTACTCGGTTCAATATCAAAGGTATCTTATGTTACATTCTCAAACATAGTTACAATCAAACATGCTACTTTGCGTCTTGAAAAAAGACGGTTTACATTTTACTTCCTAGTTATTAATCATAATTTACTAAATAACACATTAATCTTTAGATTAATTTTCTATACTCTACTCGGTTCAATATCAAAGGTATCTTATGTTATATTCTCAAACGTGTTGTCCTTGAACTACATGCAGCCCGTCTCGGCGTTGGAAGCCTTCCATTAAGTCGATCGGCATATCTAAGTTTCCGAAAATTCCGCTTTAGTAGGTCTCAATGCTGAAAGTTAAATCTCCGTCTGACCCTAATGAGTACCGACCTATTTCTAACCTTCGAATGCTCTCCTAAAATTTCGAGGCGATCTCGTTAACGATCAGGCTCGGTGCCTCGCCGGAAGTATCTTCTCACAGAAGCATCCGCACGTCGCGCATTCGTACCAACGTTAAAACTCAACGCTTTTATAGCGGGATTTCCAAAGAGCACTTCAGTGTTTATTCGTTTGTTCGAGTATTTATAACATACATTCTCATAGAATTTTTCCCCGCTATCGATGAAGGCCATTCACTTTGAACAACACCGCCAACATTCACCGAGGAACAAAACCAGAACGTAAATAGAATGCTTCGGCAGAAACCGCGAACGAGGGGAAAAAGGGGGACAAAGAGATAAAAGGGGCGACAGAGAAATCGCGGGAAGAATGATTTATCGCGATCAGGAAACGCAGTTTTCCACTGGCTGTGACTCGCCCACCGTAACTCATCATTCTCCAATGCCTTCCTCGGCTTTCACCGTCGCACTTTACGTGCTCAACGGTGCGTCCATGTTCTCCCTTTTTGTGAAGTTAAATGCTCCTGGCCTTCGGAAAATATTCCTATATCGTAATCTCGTCACTTAGCAATCGTGTGGAACAGGAGCGTCGAATGCACGTTGTGACATAATCGAAGACTCATCTCGGTTTGAGACTGAACGATAAAGGATAGAAAGAAATTATATTTGTAAGCAACAAGTGCTATCACGGTTGGAATCTCCATAATTAGAGAACGAGCTTGTCTGAGTCTATATTATTCATAAAGAGAGGAATAAACATTCGCGTTTTATTGATTCGTACAGCCTGTATATGCATAACTCATTACTGAATATTGAAAATAATATCAATCAAATGACACATAAATCTACTTATTGCCAGATTCAAGTATGCGGCACAATATTAATATGATTTCAACGCGAAGTAATTATAGAAAGCGGATACTTTTGTCCCAACATTTAAAATCAGAGAAACGAGAATACAGTCCTAATCGTAATTTACTTAGCTGCACGAGAAACGACACACGTATTACATCAGTGCTGCTTGCGTACCACGCGAAAACGTAAACCGCGATTTATTCGATAAAGCCCGTCAATGAAAGCTGTCCTCCATGTCGTAATAATTTCGTATTTAAAAGTCCATCGATGCCTCCCGCCAGATCGTCCTTTGATATCCTCGCCAAACCGAGTTCGACGAGCCTCTGCCAGATTTAATAAATACCCGAATGAACGATGAAGTATTCAAGATCAAATAGGAATGGCATACTCCTTCCACGGCGGTGATTGATGAAAAATCGTGAGTCGTAAAATCCCCGCGAATCGGGATTATTTCGATGTGGTGACGACACTGATATATTATATTGTGCTTTATTGCCGGCCGGTTGTAGGAGGGTCCGCCATGGAGAAGAGATGGATCGACAGCACGAAGGGGGATGGTGGTGGTAACTAGCGCACGTCAAAGCTAATAGAATGATCTATGCGTCTCGCGATCATTCGATTGAAATCCACGTCGAATCAAACAGCACCGCGGCGGCGGTACGTGAATGGAACCAAATGGTATTGGCAGAATTTTCGCATTGGCTTGGAGGTAAAAACGAAAATGGAGGATAAAGCGGCGGATGATATTCGATGAAACTCAAAATTTACTCCCGCCGTTTAAAAGCAATGCTTGGGAAGACCTAAGCGCGGAAATGACATTTGCTAAGCTGCTCATGTATCTCTTCGCTCCTTCTCTTCCCTCCTTTTTTTGTCCCTCCAACGAACCATTTCTGGGCCATCGAATTCGATACACTTCAATTTCTGCCTTCCATTACCTCGCTTAGACCGAAGTGGAAAGAATTTGTGTGTGAAACAGAGCTAGTGAGAGGGGAGAGGAACTTTTGTCGAGAAGCTTTGGGTTTCGTTCTACAGGATTCTACGTAGGAAACTGTTGTTCACGATCGCATAAGGCGCTTCATTCTTCCTTAAGGTACAAGATTCAACCAATTAAGGAGTACCGACCAATAATACTGCAGTCCTCTGCTGTGTTATACACAGAACCTTAATTCCTGCAGCGTGCACAGACCGTAAAATTATTCAAAATCAGTTTTCGCATTGTGTAAAAGGCGGAATTTAGAATGCAAAGTACCTCGCAAATCTATGTCTAATTGCTTGCTACGATACTCTCCTATGTATATACATCAGCGCATAAAGCAAAGAACCAGACAAGGGGTGGGGGGCGCTTCGTTATTAATGGAAAATATTTATCGCGGCTATGTAAATTAATTTAATCGCTTAATCTTCAATGCGAAACGGCCGCTTTATGCAAACGAAGGTATACACAGTGGAATTAATACTTCGCCAATAATATCTTCCGCTAACAAACATAAGCAATACCCAGATTAAAATGGCAACGTGGACGTAACAAGTGGTAAATCCATAATCCTCCCCGAAAATGAAACTCCCGCCATTGCAGGTGCACGCGCGCGTGCAGAGAATATAAATTCAGCCAGGCTACATTCATCCCCGGGTAACAAAATTCAGGCTCGCATCGTGTACGGACTCTTTCGGACATATATGTATTTAACCCTGCGATTTAGAGGAAGCATTTTTAAACAACGCGTATTCCAACGCCGCCCACGTAGGAGATTTCTAGGGGGAAGCGGATGCGGCAATTTACAGAAGTACGAGCGCCCTTTCATGGGCCTGCGATTGATGCATAAGAGACGCGAGGTACTCTTCGCTGTAGCTTTGATTAATTGCAGTTCCGCACAGGCGAGCTATTAAGTCGTTTCTTGATTTTCAATTTGATTTCGTTTGTACATTAAAAGAACTGGGCGCAGAAGTAAAAGTGAGGCACCCCGAAATGCTATTGGGTTGTTCGGAAAGTCATTTCGTTTTGTTTTTCGTTTTTCACCAACCAAAAACTACTGTGTAGAATTAATAGAACTTTTTCACACACAAGCCATGCAATATCAGCTCTCAAGACATATAATGGTTATGCGGCTTAAGTGTGAAGTTGGTTTCGAAAAAACGTAATTAAGTCCTCTGACGGGAAAAAACGAAATTACTTTCCGAACAACCC